>JAPYYV010029475.1:0-13831 GCA_030522625.1 Copidosoma aretas | reverse complement strand
CACTCTTACCGGGCCGTGGAACCTGAGTACTTGCTCGTCTGGTGGACGCTTTCGATCGCATTCTTCTGGTTTTTCCACTCGACGCGAAATTAAATTTGGCCGGCAGGCGCACTGCTGCAGGGTTCGAACGAATCCAAACTCTAGGAAATCTACGTTCGATGAGCGACGCTGACCGGAGCATAGTGCGTGCACTTGGAGTAACGATCTGCAAAAGTATAAAAATATGCAGTTCCCGAGGTCGTGTGAGGTAAACGCACCTTGAACTTGCGTCGCAACGGTCAAACGGTCAGTCATTTGCAAGAAACTCTTGTGTTTTTAGATTGTGGAAAACAAATTAATCAAGACGACCAAAACAGCGTCTCATTAAATCGATTTGGCAACTTTTAATTTTTTTTTTTTTTTCCATAATACAACCGTTTCATCATCATGCCTCCGATAGTTATTGAAACATAACATATAAAATAAAAACTGTACGTATATGGTCCCTTGGTAAAAAAACGGTGTCAATTCGAACGAGCACGATGAAAGGTATTACTTTTATGCGAAAAGGACAAAATCCTAAAAACATTGACCAATAAAATTAACACATCACTTCTCTGTGGAAAAAAATTAAAAATCAACACACCTGCTGTAACCATTCAACGGATATTTGATGAAAAACTTCCACCAAAAACGATTCTTACCACACAAGTCGTGCGAAAAAAATTATTCATCAACCCCCGAATAGGTACGTATGTTCTACCCACGCCACGGTGGAACGAAAATGATCTCTGCACGGCGCCCTGGCTCTCCCCCTGCGGTACCGCGTCGCCGAACAGCCGCCAATTAATCAAACGATCGAACAACGGGTTCGATCGACTCCGCCCGCGGACAAAGCCCAGAGTCGAGTCCCGAAAATACACGCGTGCGTCAAAATAGAGAGCAGAAGAAAGACGCGCGACCTTCATCGCACTCGAGAGGGTCGCGCTGTAAGATCTACGTACAGTATGTGTATACGTGTGAAGATTCTTAGATTTGATAAATGCTTGTTCGCAGTATCTGCGGAGCGAGAGGGTGTACCTGATAGCAATCGCCGGCGAGGCAATTGAAACGTACAAATGGCCCCTCCGTCTCTTTCTCCTGCGTATTGTACTGGAGTGTATGTATACAACAAAAGTGCCCACATCGGGGCAGCAGAGCCGAGGGTGAACCGCAAATTCGTACACTTCTCGGGGCGGGGTTTGGTACCCATATTACAGGGCGCTCGATCGCGTGCGCAATGGTGCGCTCGTGTTTTCGCCCGTCGCTGCGGGAGCACGGCTCGTGGACCCCGAGTATAATATCATGTACTGGCAAGCTATCTGTCGCTTAACGCTCGAGTGGGCCCGATCATCGACACTCGACGCTGCAGCGGCAACGGCCGCCGGTTCGTAACCCTCGACGACGACGACGCCCTATCGCGCTTTCCTCCGAAATCCGCTCCCTTTTCTTTCTTCTCGCCAGCGGTGCAGCACGAAACTGCGTTTCTAACGTCGAAGCGCGCGCTTGACCGTTTTTATAGTGTACGATGCAACGTGCATCCTATAGTGACAATAATGCCCGATGGTTCGATGAAAATCAAAGAAAAAGGTCCCGCGCGGCGCGCCGAGAGGCCCCTGCGCTCTTGTTCTGTACATCTCTTTGTTCGCAAAAATAAGCGCGCGGAAAAGCGATGTGTGTACATACATAGACATCGTTCGCTTTTTCTCCTCTCGTGTACCTATATCATATATACTCCCTTTCTTTCTCTCGCTTGTATTATGGAGCCTGCGCGAGTCGTTTACGGCCTCAGCAGCCGCTCCTCGTAAAAAAGTCAAAAGCATATCCTCCATCGGCTCGTAAAGGGGCGCATCGGCGACGATATCGCATGATATACTTGTATGTACACACATAGGCTCGGTCGCTTTTGTTCGTATAATCGTGCTTTAAATTTTTTCCAGCCAAACTGGGGGGGGGGGGCTCGCAAAAGAGTTTGCTCGATGATTGTTGCGCTTTTTGTTACAATATACCCAATAAATTCAAATCGAATTTTGAATGATACTTTTTTGTAATATAGAATGATTATTTTCATGACAATGATAACTATCGTGTTGTTGGAAGTAACTGATACCGCAAGATGGATATATATTTTTCCGAGTCGATGAGCCCGAATGGAAGGGACGACGCTTGAATATGAAAGGAAGAGCACGCGGTGAGTGCGAATTTTCTTGCGAGCCGCGATAAATCTTTTGCAGCGCTCCGTTCACGATCTCGAGAACTTCCAAAAGATCGAATAAGAAGGAGCCGAGGAAGAGTTAGGCGAATGAACTTGGGAAGATCATTATTGAAAAGTACCTGAATGTAAGGACTAATGGTTTACGTTTGAACTGTCACTATAGTCTAAATAGTAATGTCGTCAAAAGTCACACGGACTAAAAATAAAGGTCAAAAGTCTGTGCGTTCCTACTTTTGTTAAAAAATATCCAAGGTGATACTCGTTAATGTATATTATATATTACGTATTTTCATTAACAGTAGTGCGCTTGGAGAAAAAACATAAAACAAAGACTCGCTTGAGAACAGAATACGCTATTGTCGAGTCATTAACGGTTTTAGAGCAACGACCGAGTTTTCTCTTTTTCCATACGCCGCGTGTACACAAGGATGTTTATTTACTCAACGCCTCGTGGGTACCGAGTTTGAAAAATACAAATGTATTTTTGTTGGAGGTATTTAAAATAGAAAGCGTGAAAGTATGGATTTTACCGGCACTCGGGAACGAGACGTAGATATAGCGTGGGGATTTGACGAAAAGTGGTGTTTTATGTGCAGGTATTCATCGGTTTTGTACATCCAAACATAAATACGGGCCATTTAGCGAGTGGACTCGCGGCTGCTGACTGCGCGTATATTCCATTGCGGGAGCGCCCAGCATTTCCCTCTCGTACATGGAATTACTTAAATAAGTATACGCTAAGCTTTTATGGTATATCAAGGTGGTGACAAAATTTTTTATTCATCATGAATGATTGTCGCTTACATCATTGCGAACTAGATGGCTGATGAGAGTATCATAAAAGTGAACTTAAACAAATTGCTAAAAAGTATTTAGAAAATTTTCGGGTGATTACTCGAACCTGCTATAATATATAGCCATGAGTATATATTTATGTATATTGGATGGATGAAATCCAAACACATTGATGCCATTAGTTGTTCGATTTATTCATTATTGCATACAAGACCCTATGCAAAAATTTCACATCTCAAAATTTTAGTTTATATGCAAAAAAAATCCAAAGCAAAAAGTTTTCTTGTGATTTAATTCTTGTTGAAGGATCGAGTATAACTTTGTTATGAGTTTCGTAGTGTCGGTATGATTCTAGGATCTGTCAGTTCGTACAAATGTCGTTCAAAACAAAAATGTTAGAATCGCGATTACTTCGTCAAAATTTATTTCAATCATGTAAAGACATTAGGTATAAGATATTAGAGAGATATTGTATGTTGATTAGGAACACCGTAATCTTAAAAACCCGCAACAATATTAAACTAGAAATTGAACACAAATAAGTATTCCACTTCGATAGTAGAGAGTTCAAAATTTAATCTCCGGGTTGCAGATAACTTTTGTTGATAATCATCTTTTATCGTTGCAATCCTACATTACCATCCGTCAAAAATTCGATCGTCTACTCAACCGATGGATGATATACATGCTAATCGTGACAACAACCTAACCAACAGAGCAGGGCAAATTATTATCACAGTCTCGCCAATCTCCGGCTACTAAAATCCAAATATCCTGGACGTCCAACAACATGGCGGTGCGCGTCAGAGAGAAGCTGTACATTCCCTCCAAAAACATTTCCTGGTTGGCAACGTTGTTCCCGATTGTTCCTGTCGCCGTCACGACGACTGACCAGAGTACCAGACTGACACGACCATTTTCGTGTATTTATCTACTTCTACATCTATAGAGCGCCATTTACGGCGCGGGCGCGCGACCATATATACGTACACACTTTATTTTGCACACAAGTATAAAATGGCCGTCTGTTTGCCCTTTTTTAGATCTGTCCAGGACCAAACATCACGAGCCGGATTACCGGGGGTATGATAAAAATGCACCGCCGGCACGGCCGTACATATATTCACACCGAAGCTAACTCCGGAGAGTCCGGAGTCACCTTTGTTCGTGTGCCCCGGCTCTCTCATGTGCGTATATAGTGTATATACATGGCCGCCGCGCACAAACACGCCCAAGCAACGAGGATGGAGCTAGTGTACGGTACTCCCCGCGGCGCGGTTGCCGATGGATTTTAGTGGTCTGTCCGGTGTTCTGATATCGGCGGCCATGATGCCAGTGTGTGCGTGATTCCTACTAACCATCAGCTCCCTTTCTCTCTCGGGCTCATATATGTATATATATATATATATGTATATAGTTGGGCAAGAGAGGAAAAGGCGCGGGTGGGCAAGTGAGAGAGTATAAGCCGCGTAGGCGCGTATGCTAGCCGCGCAGTGGTGTTTGTGGGCTCGACGACACGGACACCGGGACCGGGGGGAGAGATACACAGAGCTGCAGAGAGTAGACAGCATCAGAGGAGAGAGAGGCCATAGCGTTGTGTGTGCGCGCGCCCCGCCTGTACACTCTGTACAGGAGTACGGCTCTCTCTACAAGTCTGCACCGTCTTTGTGGGGCTCTGGCGTATAGTAGTATATAGCCGTCGTGCCCGTCGTCGTCGTCGTCGTCGTCGTCGTCGTCATCATCCACAACATCGGTGCTACCGCTACGAGGAGAGAGAGTATATAAGCGCGTAGTCGCGTACGTACGCGTACTTGTGTATATATTCTCTCGCTCCACCGTATACATACTTACGCGTGAGAGAAACACATCTTGGTGGTATATCTCTTCCCCCTGTGCAAGTATTGCCTACGTACGTACGGTCGCACGGTCTCGGCCGTGTGTGCGGGGCAGCAGCAGTGGAGAGAGCAAGTGTGTTGTATATTTGTAGGTAGCTCCTCGCTCACTACCTACTCTAGCTCTGAGCTACTATACTTACTTTACGTGGTGTGTGTTGTTGTGCTTAGGGCACGAGGTGCAGGCTAGCCGCGGGGCCCGCCGGACGACGCGCGTGTGCGTGTTGTTAAGCGTGTAGCCTGCAGCAGCAGCAGCAGCAGCAGCAGCAAGCAGCTAGTGCAACAAATTCATGGCTGGAGGAGGAGACGACAAGGGCGGCGGAGGAAGAAGAGGCGGTGAAGGAGGAGGAGGCGGAGGAGGTGGTGGACTCTGCGGAGAGGAGTAGCCGTGCCGAGGATTCAGCGGGGCGTGCTCTGGACGGTTCGCCGCCTGATGAGCTTAGGTGCTCGCTAGACGGATAGAGAGAATATAGTTCAGAGAGTTGTCAGGACGACGCCGACGTGCCACCACCCGGGAGAAGACCGGTGGCGTTGGCGCCAAACGCATATCAGCTCAATTGCAGCGCCCGCGATCGGCGGATCTCTGTGCAGCAGCGAGCCCCCCTCGACCTCTTCTCTCCCGCCGCGCCCCCCCCCCCCCCCCCCCCCCCCCCCCCCCCCCCCCCCCCCCCCCCCCCCCGCCCCCCCCCGCCCGCCCCCCCCCCCCCCCCCCCGGTCCTCAACGAGGGACCCGAAAGACAAGTCTGCGACGGCGGTAGCGGTGAGTATATATATGCATGAAAAAGTGCCTGTCTCTCTTTCTCCCTGTATCTCTTCCTCTTTCGCCGCTGCTGCTGGCCAATATATTGGGACACAAAAAACACACACCTCATGCAGGTCTGCAGCAGCGGGCGACAGGCACAGCGGCAGCGAGAATTTTACCAGCGTTCGCGCTTGCGCACGATAAAATCCGCTCGAGCGCGCGAGAGCTAGCCGCTAGGTTACCCTAGCCGGAGCGCACAGCGTTGGGTATACAAGTCGGGCCCGTCTGCTCAGCCCCTCTCTGTCTATCTCTCTTTCTTTTCCCCTCGTGCTTCCTCTTTTCACTTTCGTTCCGAAGCCGCGAGCGCTCCGCGCCGCCGCAGAGCCGCTGCGCCAGGAAGCATAGAGAGATAAAGAGAGACAACTGTGTGTTGTGTTTTAAGGTTATCCGTCGGGCGACGCCGAAGCCACCGAGGACGAGTCGTCGGGAGTGCCGCCGCCAAGCCCCGTAACCGAGGAGGCTCCCGGACTACAGCCAGGTAGTCGTGGGAACTCTACCAGGGCCCGGACGCACGCCGGAAGCAGCATCGAGAAGATAAAGCGGGCGCGCGTGGCCCTCCGTGACGTCGGAGTGTGGGCCATCGCGGATAATGAACTTCGCCGTTGACGCGTCAGGGCCACCGGACCAAGTAGCAGCAGCAGCAGCAGCAGCAGCAACGACGCCAAGGAGAACGACGAGGAGCCGGGAACAGCAGCAGCAGAACAAACTGCGCTATCGTTGCGATACTGGAGCGTGACAGCACCGGTCTTGCTCTGGAGCCGTACAAGCTTTTCCCCGCTGACCAGTTCGTCATCGTGGAGCAGGTGGTTGGCCCGGAAGATGTGTTGACTACGGACAGCGGCGAGGAGCCCAGCGTTACGACGGCTAGTAGTCAGGCCAACGCCTCGATCACCACTTTGACGAACATGTGCACCACACCCGGGAATACCGGCACCGGGTTTGGCTACGCATGGTCATTCAGCGGGCCCGGCAGCGAAAGCCGGGAACCCACTCCCTCCGAGAACAATATAGCCGGTACCATCAGCTATGCTGCGGTCAACAACAACCAGGACCAAACGAGCAGCCCTAAAATCCAGATCGACATCAAGTCTGTCAAGCAGCAGCAGCAGCAACAACAACAACAACAACAACAACAGCAGCAGCAACAACAACAGCAACAACAACAACAGCAGCAGCAGCAGCACCAACAGCAGAACAGCTCGAGCGCGGTGGCCCACGCCCGGAGAACGACCATGTTCGCCATGACTGAGGCCGCCTGCCAGCAACAGGCCACCCCAACGACGACGAGCCACCACGGGCACTCGACCACTGTGAGTAGCCACAACCAGACCGCGGCCCACGTGACGCACGTGCGCACCAAGAAGCATGGCCACGAGGTTTTTGCCCTCACCACGGCGCCGACCTGCGACAAGCACAACTGCAACTGCGACGCCCACCACACCGTCGGGGCCCCGGCTTCCATCTTTCCCAACACCCTGGTCTTCGCCACGGACAAGCACGCGATGAGCAAGCACTTCATGACTCCCCTCGGACCGCTCCAGCTGACTGCTGAGGAGTGCAACGAGATACTCATGAAGCGCGCCCAGGCCGCCACCGGGTCTCCGGGTTCCAACAACGTGCCCGGCAACCAAAGCGACTCCGGCGCGCACTTTGGCCACGTTCTCACGCACGTCAACACCAGTCCGATCGACAGCAAGATCAAGACCCAGCAGGACATAGCCTCCCAGGCGCGCGTGCCCAAAGAACGGCCGTACTCTTGCACCGAGTGCGGCAAGTCTTTTCTGCTCAAGCACCATCTGACCACCCACGCAAGAGTCCATACCGGCGAGCGGCCCCACATCTGCGTGCACTGCGGTAAGAGTTTTGCGCACAAACACTGTCTGCACACTCATCTGCTGCTGCACAGCGCCGACAGACCCTTCCAATGCCGGGAGTGCAAAAAGTCATTCACCCTCAAGCACCATCTGGTCACACACACCAGGGTCCACACAAGGGAGCGGCCCTTCATCTGTCCCGAGTGCGGCAAGGCTTTTCCCTTGAAACGTCACTTGGTGACGCACAGTAAGTTCCATACCGGCGAGCGGCCGTTCGTCTGCGAAGAGTGCGGCGAGTCTTTCGCCCAGAAGGAACATTTGACCATGCACTCGCGCTTCCACGGCAGCTTGCATCCGTTCGTCTGTCCCGACTGTGGCATGAGTTTCCAGAGAAAGTTCGAACTGGTCAATCACGGCCGCCTCCACGGCAGGATACCTCACTCTTGTACAGTCTGTGGCAAGGAATTCCTGCAGAAAAGGACTCTTATGGCTCATACGCGTCTTCACACCGGTGAGACGCCTTTCGCGTGTACGGTTTGTGGAGAAGCCTTCTCCAGAAAGCCCGACTTGATAGCCCACTCCAAGATACACAATAGCAGTAATCCTGATTCAGATATTAAACCATTTACATGCCGGTAATTATTGCTCGCGCTTTTTCACATTAGATGTATTCTTTCTTTGTTCCATGCCAGTTGGATTAATACGCTTTGTGTATTAAATTGCAGGGAATGTGGATTAGAATTTACAAACAAGGAAGCTCAAACCTTGCATTTAAGGTTACATTCAGCTGATAGGACGCTTGTTACTGACCTTTGTGGTCTTGCTGCATCATTTCAACAATCGGGACATTTCCTCACAAACACTTCTGTTGCGCATCAGGTAACTAGACGTTTTCTCTTCGACACACAAATGTAATGAATCTGCCTTGCTTTTTCGAAATTCTAAATGATAGGTTGGTTGGATGGTGATTCCATTTTTATCATCACAGCTTTTAATATGTATTGTGTACATAATATTTGAGCACTTGTGATATATTAGTTACTGAACGTGGCAGTATTAATATTGAATAGAAATAATAAGTTAAACTGGTGCCTAATTAGCGTTTGCAAAATATCATTCAAGTAGTTTTGGGTTAACAGTATTTTACACTCTTCTCTCACTTTGAATCAGTCAATGTTGAAAGCTTCACAATTTGTAGAATATGCTTGCAAAAAAAATAACCCAATAACAAATCACAGTCATACTGTATTTTACAGTACATAGTAAATTAGTAAGGTTTAACGGAACAAAAAAATTATTTTTCAGATAAATGGTCCTCTAGGGTCAGTTATTAGCCATATGCACGGTGCCACTCAAACCTCGCCGCCGGTCGGCTCAGGCCCTAAACCTAGGCCGCACCTTTGTCCCGATTGTGGGCGTGGCTTTGCCCAAAAGCACGGTCTATCACAGCACCAACGTCGACACACGGATGGTAGCTGTCACATCAGGTCACACATTTGTGACAAGTGTGGCAAGGCCTTCTTCCAGAAAAACCATCTACTGCTTCACCAGCGCCAGCATATGGATCCGCCACCAAGCATACTGCGCCAGCAGCAGCGCCAAGCAGCTCAAGCAGCCGCTCAAGCTGCACAGAACGCTGCCAACGGCTCCACCCAGGTAATAGCTGTTGACAACTGTCAAGTCGATACCAAGATAGCACTGCAAGTGATACAGCAGCAAGTGCAGGCGCACCAGGCCCAGCAGCAAGCCCAACAGCAAGCTGCTGCTCAACAGCAAGCAGCTGCTCAACAGCAAGCGGCTGCCCAACAGCAAGCTTCTCAGCAACAACAGGCGCAACAGCAAGCAGCTGCGCAGCAGCAGGCAAGTCAACAACAGCAGCAACAACAGACAAGCCAGCAGCAACAGCAAGCAAGTCAACAACAGCAGGCATGTGTTGATACAAAAGCAATACAGTTAAACGTCACCATGTGAGACGCTTTCGCGAATGATAATCGATCGTTGGCCAATCGAGTCCGAGTTCTCGTTAGCGCACCCATGCTGGCTGCCACTACCGAACCCTCTGCACGTGCCGCACTTCTCTTGTACTAACAGTAACACAATAGATATATTTATTATCTTTAGAGATTTTCCAAGTATAAAGTAATCAATTTTATTACAAGACAAGAGTATATACAGACTAGAGAGACAATGGAGAATGAAAAGTAAAACAAATTATACATAAGTAAGTAAAGCTTGTAACAAGGAAGTAAAAATAACCGTATATTAGTGTTTTACATATATTATAAATAAAATATGTACTTTAGATATGTATGAAAGAGAAAAGAACTGTAGGTTTCTATGAGTTGAGCGTTGAAAATAGTTACTGATTGTCTGCAGCTCTGCTAAAACAAAAGCTTTAAAAATAAATGACTTGGAAAAAAAATCACCTAAGCGGAATGTTTGGCTATTGTATTACAAAAGTTAAACCTCACGTTTTTAATTTTTGTTTTTTGTGCACTTGGAAAAGAAATCGGTTATAATTTTGTATCTTCAAAGCTCTACGGGATTTTTTTTTATAGTAAAAACTCGTCACGTTGTAGAAAAATTAATATGAAAGAATCATGTGAATAATAAAGGGGTTGTAACATTTAAAAAGTAAAGAAGTACGTGCATTAGAATAAATAACCGAAATAAAAAAGTATGAAAGAGGGTGAGAAAGAAAAAAGGAATAACAGAGAGAAGAGTGTAGAAAAAGAGGGAGGTGGCAGATGTGGCGCTGCATGAACTTGTTGTACAGGCATCTGAAATCAGAAAAAACGCCTGTATGATTTTTCAGGAATCAAAGTGGTGCAACACGTTGTCGCAAATCTTTATGCGCGACTTCGTACATTTACATTCTCAAAATGAGTCCTTGAATTATTAAAAAAAAAAAATTATTTAAAAATATAAAAAAAAAAAAAAAAAATAAATCTTAAATTATAAAATAAAGAGATACAGATTTTCACTTTTTTTTTATTAAAAATTTTTTTTTTTCATTAAAAACTTGATCTTTTTATAATGTATCATTTTTTAATATTAGAATGAGGAAAAGTTATTCAGAAAGTGCGTTCTTATTGTTTATCATTTATTTTATAACAGTTACTTTTATAAAATTTATTTACAAGATGTGATTTCATATATTCAAATGAATAAATTGCGGCATCCTCAGTACAAGTAATTATACTGCTAGCCTTGCTCGTTCCTTGCTGTGATCCTCCCGTGACCGGAGCCCCTGGAGTTTGCGAGAACGGCACTGTGTGTATAATGGTTGTTTTGATTACATGGCGAAAGTGGCGAGATGATTGGCGTTTGATACGTAGACCTGTCAGCTTGCACCCTCAAACCTGGTCGTGTATCTGCAAAATAAAAAACAATTGAAAGTGAATAACAGTGTTTACGTTGCATGAACATAAGCAAAAATCTTCCTCAACAACATTCTTCTGCATCTGAAAAAATTTACAGTTATAGAAAAAAATATCAAATTCATCAATACTCTGCTTAAAACATATATGCAATCACATACTTTGTACAAACTGATTTTGTTTGGAACTATCAAGTTGTTAATTGTGTAAAACAGTTGTGAATATATGAACTAGTGCTCAATGATAATTTTACTTTATTTACCATCAACTAAGTGATACCATAACTTATTTTGGGAGCGTAACTTTTGTAAAATTATTCTTATGAATGAGACTAAGCGTTCTATAATACGCTTTTAAAATATGATGTAATACTAAAAGAGAAAATAATTTAATCGCAACAGTTAAACTTGAATTTAGAAAACGAAAGCAAGCAGTTGTAGGTAATGCTGAACATCTTCATTTTTTATTGGAAAAAATGACTGTACAGCATTCTTATTTCCTCATTTCTTCGCTTATATATACTCTAAACTAAAACAAGCCAATTTTGTTCTGTATAGTGACATAATTTCTTTTATAAACTTAGAATTTTATAAAAAAAAAAGATGACTTTCATTACATTCACACATCACTACTGATTTTAATGAGTCGAGCAATTATTTTAATAAATCATAAAAAGTACATAAGTGGTCAAAGTCCAAGACGTTTTTTACATTACATAGCCAGATTCATTAAAGTCAGTATACTAGTAAATTAGTACATTGCTTTTGTCGTTCCTTGTAAAAAACAAACGAAATAAAATAAACAAGAAAAAGGTACACATTCATAATGTGACCTGCAATATTGTTCAGACTATTTGAGTTGTATACAAAGTATAGAATTACAAAGAGTAATTTTATCATAAGACCGTTTCCTTTACAGGAAACCATTGATGACTAACCCACAGTAAATAATTTGTAAATACTGAATGAATCTATATCAGCAGAGTTTTGATTAACAGTGATCGTTGCATCAGCATTTTCTAGAGGTGCATTCAAAGCACTGATATAAATTTATACCTGTCTGTAGTATATTTATTTTTAAAATAAATATATTATACATAAGAATAAAAAGTAATCACTATATTCAAATATCTTGAGTTCCGTGTTGATTTTTTATTTTCAGGTTACATTTTTTTTTTACTTTCAGCTATATTTTTATTTTTATTTTTATTTTCTGACTTTCATACTTTTGCAGATATTATTAATCAAAAATATCTCGTAAACTTTTTGTGCAGTCGCAAATTTCTCCGAATACATGGCATACGTGGCTCCTGTATTATGTTTTGAATGCTCAAAACTTTATTTTAATTTGTTTTTTTTTTTTTTTTTTTTTTTTTTTTTTTTTTTTTTTTTTTTTTTTTTTTTTTTTTTGTTTTTTTTTTTTTTTTCTTTTTTTTTTTTTTTTTTTTTTTTTTTTTTTTTTTTTTAAAGCTTGTTATTGCCATTTTCTGTTAAATAATGTGAGAGTAATCAAAATATTCAACAAGTAATATTTGAGTACACTATTGTAGAAAAAAATTTTGTTTTAAAAAATCAAATGATTTCAATTACATTTTACGAAAAAACAAAGATTAATTTCTATGGTACGAAATAATAATTGTTGATATAATATATAATGTTGGTTTCTTCTTAATATGTTGATACAATTTTCCTCGAGAAAAAAAAAACATCTAATCACGTGTTTAATCATTACATAAGTCAACAGGCACATGTGCCTACGTAACTAGCAAACAAAAATTGAAAAGGATATTAAATAAGACTGTTATTGGACGAAGTATCGTGGCAACAATTCTTTACACAGTAAAACTATAATGAGTTGTCTTAAGTGCGCTATTGCATATACATATAAATTCAGGCCATATAGATGATTCCGCTCGTTTTATATTTGAGTGTATATTGTAATAGAGTGGAAAAAAGCGTCACTACCATTACTTGCTCGTAGATTAATCAAATGTACGTGTACAAATAAATCTTTACATTATCTCTACCTCGTCGCCATCTCTTGAAATTGAGAATATATAATTGTTCTTTTTCGAGGGCCAAAAACGAGGTGGATTATCGCGTTAGAAAAAAAAAAAAGAAAAAACAAACAAACGCTTAACTACGCATAAGAGTTTTGTAGATCGTGTCCTTTTTAATTTTAATAATTAAAATAGTGCGAGGAAATGTTGACGGATGAAAACGTAGATGAAAGTTGTATGTGCTTTGCATTTTTCACTTGTAAAATAGTACTTGTTCTACGATCATGTAGCTACGATACCTATATATTATATATAGCACGTGCGATTGAGACGTATCCGCGTTTTCTTTTAGCCATTAACTGCGTTTCTTTCTCACTCTGGTCAAATCAGTGTTTCACATGACCTTGATGTATTTTAGAAAAGATTTTTTTGGCGAACCACTGGTCCGTTGTTCTTGTTATGTAAAAAAAATTATGTTGCACAATCAACTTGTACAATATGTGAAAAGTTGAACGACGTTTTCAAATACAACAATGAGAAATCAGTGTGAAATAAATCTTTTCTAAAATTTATTAGAGGTGCTAGACAATGACAAATTTTTGTAAAAAGTTCTGTACCCCACACAGTAAAATTTCTCTCAAGAGAGGCAACCGAAAATAAGAAAATTAATCACGCATCACATATTATGCATATATGGAGAAACTGTATACTAATCAAATTGGTATTTCCTCGACATGTTATGACTTATTGTGTAGATTCTTTTTTAATAATAATACATACACAATGGGACTGTTATTGACGATTTTTTCAACACTGCACCCTTATAGTAGTTTTTTTTTTTTTTTTTTTTTTTTTTTTTTTTTTTTTTTTTTTTTTTTTTTTTTTTTTTTTTTTTTTTATTTTTTTTTTTTTTTTT
>JAPYYV010029456.1:0-11474 GCA_030522625.1 Copidosoma aretas | reverse complement strand
CTAGATCGGTCAAGGGCACGTAAATTTGAAAATGAGATTTAAAAAACAATAGTTTACATTTTTGCGTTGAATAAAAATCGTATTGATGTATTTAATTTTTGTCTTACAAAATCGAGAAATTAAATATTTTTTATTAACTGTGAGGGGTTGGCGCGCGAAGCGCGCAGGGGCAAAGCCCCTAGTAAAGTATTATTTTAGGTATATTAAGCTAGCTAGCCCAAGTGTCATGCCACATACGGCTTAAGGTACATAATTTGTCGCGAATTCGTTACTAATTTGTTACGTCAAGTATGATTTTGGTTTTGAGATAACAATTCAGGGCTAAGGAATATATCTTAGCAGATATAATTAAGCCGTTTTAGACAATATAATACACATAATTCGGATATGTTTATGTCGTGTCAAGCTCTTAAATTTATGAGAAGCTAGTATTTGTTTTTGTTGTTTGAAACGAGTGAAGAAGAGATTATACCATCATAATTAAATAAATTATTATAAAAATAGCGACACAACTCCAAATTCCAACCCATTTCCAAGCTTCTTAACCCAGTAACCCAGGTAACAGCGAGTTGAATACATAAAAATAAAAATTAAATTAGGTAATGATTCAATACAAGCATAACCTAAATCCCAAGCTTATTAACCCGGCAACCCGAAGGACAGCAAGTTAACAATAGAATAAATAAATAATTTATGGAATAAATAAAATCATAACCTAAATCCTATTCTTCTCAACCTGGCAACCCGGGGGACAGCGAGTAAATAATATAATAAATGAATAAATTTCTATACAAATAACAACATAAGCTGGATCCCGAGATTCTTAACCCAGTAACCCAGGAGACAGCAAGTAAATAACGTAACAAGTAAAAAAATAACTATAAAAATAACATAACCTGAATAATAAACTTTTTAACCTAGTAACTCGAGGGACGGTGAGTAAATGATGTAGTGGGTGAACGAATTACTCTAAAAATAACAACATAACCTAAATCTCAAGCTTTTTTACCCAGTTACCCGGAAGACAGTAAGTAAATAATATAGTAAGTAAATAAATTACTATAAAAATAACATAATCTCGATCCTAAGCTTTTTAACCCAGTAACGCACGAGACAGTAGGTACATATTATTCTAAGTAAATACATTACTGCAAAAATAACATAACCTAAATCCCATGCTACTTATCCCAGCAACCCGGGAGACAGCGAGTAAATAATATAGTAAGAAAATGAATCACTCTAAAAATAACATAACCTAAATCCCAAGCTTTTTAACCCAGTAATCCTGGGATGGTAAGTGATTAAGATTGTGAGTCTCTAGCTTCTTCAACCAAATAACCTAATATACTTCAACCTAATATCCGATTTTTAATAATTGGGTTACTAGAAGAGTGGGGATATTATAATTATTTCAGAAGTAATTATAGAATCGTGTATTTTTAGTCAGTCTAGAGGAAAGTGGCATTAACGTAGGAAAAATTTTTGAAAAAACTTGGGCACCCATGAATCAAGTTATACTTTTTCGGCACACAATACGTAGATGTGGCTGATTTCGCCTCTAGGTAAGTTGATGCAGCTGATTTCGCCGAAATTTGTTCGGTAATGATCCCAGCTCATATTTTGAAATAATAAGACACAATGAAAATCAAAAAATTAATCCATAGAACCTTGATTTATAAACCAATGATGGAAAAAGATTATGTGTAAGACTGTGGTAAACAAAATTTTGAATAAAGTGTAAAAATTGAGAAAATAAAATTTTTTTTATTTAAAAATTAACAAATTATTAAATTGAAGAAATATTAAATAAATTATAGAAAAGCTGCAACTAAAATCTATTTTTAAATTTTTGAAAAACTTAATAAATCAATTGATTGATAGTTTATTATTGTGAATTAACAAATATTTAAAAAAATTTATAAGTAAACAATAATTTAACATTAAAATTATAAGTGAGTTACAAACTGAAATATAGGAGGTAGGGATGTGTAGCTTACTTAGAGTGGTAGCTTGTAGTTAAATCGACACAGTAAACGGCTTGTATGCACGAGATCGTGAGTTTAAATCCGGTAGAAAAAGGTTTTGTTTTTAGAATTTTAAAATTCACTTACCTTACATATTTTTTAAGGGGGGAAAATTTGAAATCATTGATTTACTTCCCTGCATAACGCTCATATAGAAGTATCACTTCAATTAAATTATTTCATACATAGAAGGATGCTATCAATGATTATCCTATATAATCCCAGAGTTATCATGAAAAATCTGGTGGTTCGGGCGTGGAGCGCACAGAGGGGCGATGCCCCACTAGTGTATGTGTATATATATATGGAGCATTACACATCAAACCGTACAGTCCAAAAAAATTTTTGGTTGAAAGGTATGGTAATCGGTAGTACTTGGTGAAACCAGACCCTTTCTAAAATTTAAGCCTCCTTGAGTCACGTAACTAGCGTCAGTGGTGGCTTAAAAATTAAAATTTTTGTTTAAGGGCTAAACTTTAGAATTTTTAAGCTAATAGACAAAATAAAAAATAAAAAGTACACAATTTTGCGTATTTTTTACGCTAAATCGTTTCAAAATACTTCTAAATTTTTGTAAGCTGGTTTAAGCCTTCATTTTGAAATTAGAATGTTTAAATAATTTTTTCGTATAGGTCAGCGCGTTTTTTCATTATTATTGTTTTTTTTATAGCTTTTTGCATCCTCTTTTATAAAAATTTTTGTTTAGAATGGGCCTAATGCAAGTTTCAGCGCTAGATGGCAATCAAGGTGAAAATAACCGTATTCAAGCTTTTTTCTCTTACGCATTTTTTTTGTCTTTTGTCTCAAATACGATTTCAAAGTTATTTATGAGTGCTGACTCGAAATCTCAAACGATAATTTAAATATTTAAAACGGTGGATCCAATATGGCGGACCATAATTTAAAATTCCACGAATTTCGCTATACAATTTTTTTTTAGTATGCAGCGTCAAATTCTAAGAAAAAAATGTGTTATGTGATTTTTTTATTGAGTGCGTCGTTTTTGCGCGAACAATTAATGAAATTCAAAAAGTCATGAAATCGCGTCCGAGGTGGACATTACACAATAAAGTGCTAGAATGATTATATCAACCATCTATTCAATGCAATCATTGAATTAAATGGCTCGGTACTTATCCATTGTTACGTGACGTCAACTTTTAGATCTGACGCGCTGGTGTATGGAGTGAAGTTACGGAATACCCCCCCTAGGTAAGGGTCAGAATACACGCTGCGAAATTTTTCACGGCAGAATTTTTGTCGGCCAATCAGGCTAAGGTTGCCTATGACTACGTTCCGCAAATGTTATAAAATGTCAACAATGATGAAAGGATAAGAGGATGTGGGATGTGGCAATACTGGCAATGCGTAGCTGAGTGAAAACAGCCAATCAGAGCTCAGTGCTAAGCGGGAACCATTTGGACTTTGAATTAACTAACTTTCCCCTCAGAACAATATGGCGCTCTATTGGTCCTTCTTGGCCAATTACAGCTCAGAAATCGTTTGCTCGAATACTGCGCATTTACCTTATTATTACCACGCTTTGTTATCCTTTTAGCATGTTATCAACTAGTAATATATCATGAGGCTATTAACGTGGGCGCGACAGTGTCACGCAGTCCTATTTAAAACCAATGGTAATGTGTCGCGCTTCCGTGTCTGTATGAACAGCATCCATATGAGTGCATGGCATGATGTCTCTTTGGCGCTAACATAATATCTTACTCATGATGTAAGGAAGACAGGATGCGCTCACTAGACAACCTGAATTAGGTTATTTCCGCACCCTCCTAATTTGCGCCATGTTTTTCTCAATTTTACCTCTCTAACCTAAGCAACGATTGGTTGATTATTGGTAAGATGCACGTGATTACACCTCTCTTTCTTACATCATGATCTTACTGGTTTAGAGACTATTCGCTAATACTTTCTTACTACCGCAAAGCACAATCACAAGAGAAGCATTGGATGATATATCTATACCGGTGAAAACCTTAGAGCATATACTACTTGAGGCAGCATTTAGTAAGAAAAAAGTGTCACTAGGCAGGAGAAATAGAATGACATGCTTTCTCTTTGTAGCAATGCGTTGATTGGTTACAAAATCTCTCTATATTTAGCTGTAACCAATTAACGCATTGCCAGGAAGAGAGATCATGACATACTATTTTTCCTGCCTGGTGAAACTTTTTTCTGACTGAATACTGCCTCCTAAAGGTTGACGTCACGTGACAATGGATGAGTCATTAGTAACCGAGCCATTTAGTTAAATGATTGCACTGAATAGATAGTTGAATAGGGTATGTTTTTTTAATCGGTCGTTCGGTCGGTCGGTCGGTCGGTCGGTCGGTCGGTCGGTCGGTCGGCCCATTTCCATGCACTGATAGAAGAAAAAGTGATAATAAACGTGGTACGTTAACTATTACGTACGAACTTCTTCAAGGTTTTAAGCTCTCATACGTTTATAATGAACGTGTGAGTACGTTGAATATGAACGTTATGTGTTGCATGACGTAAAGATTTTTGATTTTAAATTATTATTTTTTCCGTGTGATTTATAAATAAAAACGATGTAAATAATGATAATGATGATAAATATCACTATAATGATGATATTAATATTAATATTAGTTAACCAAGATAATACACTTTTAGTAGTTTTTAAATTTTTTATTGTAAATCTCTAACACTAATAACACTCTTACCGCTAGCGTTAACACTGGCAAAAAACTTGATTTTTCGGTCACTGGCTCTGATGGTGAAAAACTTATTTGCAAATTACTTGTAGAACTTGTTTGTACTTTATCATTGTCACTTTGATAATGTTTTTCACCAAGCTAAACCATTTTGTTATAAGGTATTTTTCAAAGATAAAAATATAAAATTACTTAGGAATGACAAGAATTAGAAATGTAAAAAAAAACGGTTTACGAACCAACATAAACTTTTCACAAGCCTTTGAAACTTAAGACGTGTGCCAATAACTGAGAATGCACATTAAAATTCCAACTCATTTGACACTCACTCTTTCAACCGATTTCTCACGTAATAATCACGTGACTATTATGTGATTTCCGTTCTATTTAAAAAATTTACGTTGTATCGATTGTACTTCTTCTTTAGTTTGCTTGAATCAAATTTTTTGAATTTGGTGATCATCCCATTCCTGTTTAAGAACAGAATACAACCAGCTAGGTGACGTCATGAAAAATCCAATGTACGAGACGCCCCCAAGTTGGCGGCCCCCGAAAAAATAGCAGACAAGAACTTACATAAGAACTTATGTTGGTACTTACAGAAGTTCTTATCTAAGGATTTAGATCGAAAACCCGGCTCATTTTGACGAAAACTGTTATCTTTATTTTTCAATAGCGATGGTTAACCATGATAAAAAACCATTAATACAAGTAAAAAGTGTGAAAGAAACCCTAATTTAACAAATTTCTTCTTGAAATTTTTAGAAAGATTAAGACCTACAGAAGTTATAAGCATTTAAATTTGCAACTTATTTTAAATTTTTTTTGTTGGAAAGTTTATAAGTCACTCCAGCTTTCACCTGTAAGTGAGCGAATTTAAAATATAAGAGTTTTGCTGGGACAAAAATTAAATTTTTATTTGTTTAAATAATTTTTATTTTAAGTTATTTCAATATTATAACATAAAAAAAAAAAGTTTTCTTGAACTACACCCTACAAAATTCGTGTGTAACTCACTGTTTAATCTGTAAACTATATAAAAATTAGTCCTCTGGTTGAATTTAATTATTTAAACAAATTATGATGATTAAATTTTGGTTGCAGCAAAACTCTTATATCTTAAACTCGATTTTTAAGAGGGCAAAGCTCAAGTGGCTCATAAACTTTCCAACAAAAAAAATTTTAAATAAGTTACAAATTTTTGAAAGTTTGGAATTTCGGATTTTTCTCTAACTTTAATTGTTTATAACTTCAGTTGATCTTAAACTTTTCTAAAATTTCAAGAAGATATTCGTTATATTGAGGTTCCTTTAACACTTTCTACTTGTATTAGTGGTTTTTATCATGGTTAACTATTGTTATTGCAAAATACAGATAACAGTTTTCGTCAAAATAAGCCGGGTTTTCGATCCTAAATCCTTAAATAATCACTCACATATGAACTTACATAAGAACTTAGTCGGAATGCAAGCGTAAGTTCGTACATAAGGTCTTATGTAAGCACTTATGTAAGTACCAACACACGTTCAAAAAATTTGATTCAAGCAAACTAAAGAAGAGGTACAGTCGATACAACGTACATTTTTTAAATAAAGTGGAAATCACGTGATAATAACGTGATTATTACGTGAGAAATCGGCCAAATTCTGGCATGATTATCACATGATTATTACGTCATAATCACGCTATACTCACATGATAATCTCGTGTTAATCACGTGATTTCCATAAGTAGGGACAACATCAGATACATCTAACTCTAATGTAAAAAATGCCCCCTACAAGTTGCATATCAGGGTTATATACACACGAACACGTATATGTTCATTTAGGAATCACTGTAACTCTATAATCTGCAATTATAATTACCTGGAAGAGTACACAAATGATGCTCCAATCCATATTCAACAAGCAAACTCTCCATTTTGTATCATTACTTTAAGCAATTAATTGTTTTTATTATCTTAATAAGAGGATCTGCACCGCGGTATATTACACGACTTCGATGACTAGTGAGCTTCAAGATAGTGAGCGGCAGAATGCGGGACAGTAGCTGATTGGTTGCCAGAATCTCATAAGATTAACACAGGGCGTCGTCTGTTTGTTTGTGGCAAAGCATAGATATAGATATAGAAGCCTAACAGATTATGCAACAAATGGCAGCGGTTCTGCCGCTCACTCCCTTGAAGCTCACTATTCGATGACAACAATGTACATATATGTATAATATATACATAGCATGCGCGCAGGAAACTTCAGAAAAGTTGATAGTCATACTCGCGTATATTACCTAGTAGAATACGACGAATTAGTAATAAACGTACCATCAGTTCAAAATCAGCGTGTGACGTTAATTATGAAATTTTGGTACGTTAATAGTTACACTATCAAAAAATATCAGAATGACACTACGGCACGTTAATAATTAACATACCACTTTAATAGTAAGCGTTTACTTCTCTCAGTGTGACATTCCTTTTCAAGTATATCTGTATACACCAGCCATATATAGATATCTTAATTGTAGAAACATAATGAAAATGGGCCAACCGACCGATCAAAAAAACGTACTCATAATCATGCTAGTACTTTAATGTGTAATAAAAACGAGGATCAAGTTTTTGAGCAACGGAGACGTTTTCTCATACCAAACCGCCTATGCTGATGCTACATTCAACACAATGTATCTTTCCTTGCTGTGCTTCACAGTTAATAGACAAAGAAAAACAAAATTTTTTTAATGAGAAAATAACAAAAATAGTATTGGACAAAAAGGCGAGCCAGCCGGGCTCAACATTTTCTGCGCTCTGAGGGCCGCTAGCCCGTTTAGCGTGGAAGGGAGGTGGAGAGCAAAGAGCCCGCCTAACCGAAAATACGGTCCTTGAACGATTTTGCTTTAGGCATCTGTGCAGAATATCGCCAAAACAGCTTGGTCACATCGTAACAGAATATGTAATGAAAATACAGAAATTTTATTATTTTGCAAAATTCATCCAATCGGCCGCAATTGAAAAAAACGTAAATTGTATTTTACTCATCTTCGAAAATAGCTAGAGTTATTTTTTTTAAATTTGTGTTTTTTCACGAGAATGATAATGCCGTTGGATTAAATAAAAAATATATAAAATTGGCGGAGTCATTTGCAATTGTTCAAGTTGCAAAATGGTTTTTTTCTTTCGAAATCATTAAAAATGCAATAATTTGAATTTTTTAACGAATATAAGTGTATAATACTAAACAACATATATTTACCGAAATCAAATGACAATATATTTTGATCTAGTTTTGCCATAAGACCTCAAACTTTTACTTTAAAAAATAAAAATACAAATAGTAAAAAATATTTTGCAACGATCCAAAGCGCTTTTTGTTAAGGTCGTTAAGGAATACAAATTATTAATGTATCATCAAGATTGGCTTAATACTCTTTGTTTTACAGCAATCTAAAAGTTTTCAATAAAAAAATTTTTTTTGCAGTTTTTAGCCATTTCTTTATTATAAACGATGAAAAATCGGTTTCTGAAATATCCTTTATTGTAGGTAATTTCATAACGAATAAATTGATATCCCTAAAATTCTTCTAGAAGCAGTAGAAGGGAAGTTATAGGCAAAATACCAAATAAAATGTTTTAAATTTTTATAAATTGTTGAATAAGTAATTGTTCTTGGTATTTTATGCCATCAAAACTATTTTTTCCGTATCCCTGAGAAAATTTCGAAGAGAAATGAGGAATTGTTTTTATTATTCGCTCCGAGAATAAAGTTGGAGGGGATAAGAGAATCTAAGCCAGCGTCCATGGTGGCGAAAATGCGCGATCTAAAGGACCAAAGGCACCAAATTGAGTAGAAGAACTTGTTTTTATGGAATATCTTGATAAATCGGAGTTATATCGAGAAGAAATTAGTCCCCAATCATATAAGAGAAACCAGCTTAACATACAAATTAGAGTAATGTTAAGACTTTGTCAATAATCATTTATTTAAAGAGAATCTAAATGCCGAAGCAGTAATCTTGTCTGCTCTGCACGTGTGACAGATATAAAACCCTGGATACGTAGCAGACGTACAAGTGTGGTAGTGAGTTCAAAAGTTTATACTCTGTTATAACCTCTGAATTGGAAAGTAATACATAGTTTTTATGATGCTATTCGATGCATACTAACTGTTTAAAATAGTATAATAACGTTGACAATCATCTAATTTAGTTATTTTTAGATCATTTTCATGAACAGTATGATCCTTTTGTATTAAAACTCGTTTTTCTCTCATGTATGTGTTAAAAGATACCCTTGCGTACCTTCAGAACGCCAGCTTTGACTACGAGCGGAGGGCGCTGCGGTCATTCTCGGAGCGAATAGAAAATATGCAGTTGAAATTTCCTACCGGACATGGACTATAAAGTGCGTAAAGCTGTTGAGCTTGGCTATCGTACAAACAAAATACACGTTATCTGGCAGTATCGAATGACGTGTTATGATAAATAACAAAATACTAGTATGACAGGTGACAGCGGCGGTGGCAAGGGCCTCTTTGCCGAGTACGTTAATACATGTTTGAAACACAAAGAAGAGGCCAGCGGGTTGCCCTCGGGGTACGTCGGCGATGCGGAAAAGTTCTAATGTATAGACGAATATGAAAAGAACGAGGATATAAAATTAGATTCTCACAAAATAAAGAAAAACTTAGGCTTCAAATAAATTGCTTGGTCATGTGTGAACTCCTTTTGGAGTAAATTTGGTCAAAGAAGTAACTTTAAGTAGCTGCATACCAAAATTTGAACGCCATCCAAAAAGTTATATTTTTCAGTCAGATAACATGTAATCGTCGTCATTTAAATGTATGTTACCGCTACATACGTAAGGTATATTGAAGATTTTTAAAGGTTTTTCCCTGATTTATTTATCAATAAATCGTTTGTATGATAAATTAACACTCATTGTAGTACAAAAAATTTATTTATCATATAATTTTGATGAATAAAGCCTGTTTCAAATTCTACCCAAATGGCTATAAATGCACCGTAATCAATTTCCTAAAAAATTGAAAAAAAAATTTATGAACAAATGCATTTATTCCAATGATGTGGCCATTTTTTTTTTTAAATAAAAAACTGCGAGTTGGTAGCTATTCAGATAGAGAAAAAAACTAGCCGTTGTTTATTAATATCGAATGATAATTAAATTTTAGAATAGTTAAATTTTTAATTTACTATACCATCACATGTTGCGCCAATTATTCGATATTTCATCGATCTATGAAGCGCATTTTATTGCAAAAACAACAATCTCCATTGAAAATTTGTTAATCAAAAATCTAAAGAACGATGAAAAAAAGTCTTGTTCCGGCTGGGGCTTGGACTCAGATCTCCTTTCATCCGGAAAGATGCGTTAACCAATTCCGCCACCGAGGCCTCGGTAAGCGCTCCCTCTTATTACCCTCTTATGCGTATCTTTTCAGACAAACGCGCATTATATGAGTTTGTTATAAAAACGTATATTATAAAATAGAATAAGAGTTAATTTAAATGTTAATATAGATAAAAAATGTTGAATAGCGTAAGGGAGCTACTTTGAAGTACATGTAAAAATTTTCATGCCTTTAATAAATCTGAACGAATTTTAAAATGAAAAATACCGCAGTAGGTACGAACTTCACAACGATTGGGGTAAGTGGGACACTTCGATTAAAATAAATTAAAACACATATTTGACAAAACAATTGTATTAACGCTATGTCCTTCGTATTTTAAAACAAATAAGAAAATACTTAAAATTAATATATATTTTGTGCAAGTAAACTAATACTACTTTTTTACAATATATTGATACTATTTCGCGTTTGACTCATATTTTTGGTATTTTCGTACTATTTTCTCACTAAATATTGGCTAAACAAAAGCTTAATACATTGACTTTTACGTAAAAACAGGGGGTTATAATTCTTAGGCTACATAGCAGTTTTGAGGTTAGAAAATACTATAATTGACTTGGTAATTCCATTTTGGCAGCTCTGGTTAGTTCTAGATTATTGCTACAGATATAATAAACGTATTCAAGCAGCTCTAGGATGACCAGAGTTAACCAGGACTGATATATTAAACAAATTTACTTCTTTGAAAAAGCGCTCCATTTACCCCGAAAAGCGCCCCAATTACCCCGGAAGTGATATTTTTTTCAAATACTAATGGTTAAATAATTAATGCTATAATAGTAAAGATTTTTGCCCGTATTTGAAGCTTATAACCTATATATGTTTTTATTGAGATATGTAAGGTTATCTTTAGTAATTTTTATTTGAAAAAATTCAATTTTATTCAGCTTTCTTTTTAAAGGATTATCTAGACTCTGCACTTAAATCCACTATTTTTTATTTTTCATTTGTTTACTTTTTTTAATAGTAACAGCAAGTGCCCTAATTACCCTGGTGCCCCATTTACCCTGGTCTCCCTTAGGTATATCTCTCTCTCTCTCTCTCTCTGTACATAAATATATATATCTTACTATATATATATATATATATATATATATATATATATATAGTTGTGAGAACTGTAATTTCCTTCGCACCCCTCTCCCTACTCTCCGCCCCTTAAATCACAGGACTATTCTTGTTTTTTACATGTTTTTGACGATCGTCACTTGTTACCTTGCCCCCCTCACCCCCCCTTGCCCCCTCCTTGCCTCCCCTCTCAAATTCATTTGTTTCCTCCGTGATTTAACGTAAAAAAATTTTTTTTTTTCTCAATAGCCTCGCCT
>JAPYYV010029450.1:0-13627 GCA_030522625.1 Copidosoma aretas | reverse complement strand
CGAGTTGAAAACGTCGTGATTAACGCTCGCGCGGGCCGCCCGCAGCGGTGCTGGGGCAGTTGACGTGATTTTCCCCATAACAGGCAGGAGGGGTACAGCCGTCTATCAAAATGACCGCTCTAATGCACGTCACCGGCAACCATGTATATATAAGGAGACGCACACACACAGCCCGGCCGAACGCAAGCCGTGACCGTATAGTACGCCTCCCCTCTACACCTCGAGGCGTCCCTCTCAGCTGCAGAAACACGTGTTCCCCTTCCCCCGCTATGACACCAGCCCATCCCACTCGAAAACAATCACGAGCCGGCTCTCAAATTCCACGACATCCCAAACAAAAGAAAAACACGTTTGACGAAAAGAACCTCTATGATAAAAATAAAATAAAACAAAAACAAACTATACCATCTACGACTATCTTCAGACTACTATCTTAAAATGTTCTCACATATACTATCTTATAACTGAACACAACGAACAGGAGATAAATGACACAGAGACAACATTACGGCACAAAACTTATTTCAAACAATATACTCACTGCCCTCTTTTTTCTTTTTCTCGACAGTCTTCTTAATAGCACCACCCGAAGCCTGGCAAGTCGATCCTGCTTCCTCGATTTGTGCTGACCCTGACATTTGCGCGACCTCCCTGTCAGCTGCACGCCGTCCCGCCTCCTCGTCGGATAGCTGCACACCTTCAGGATAGCCCTGAACAGGATGATCACCATCTTCTTCCACCTCATGTCGCTCGTCATCCTCCGAGTAAATTTTCGCCTTCCCAGTCATTTCACTCACAAGTCTTTCGATCTTACTATCCTTCTACAAGACACACGCGAGGCAGCACAACTCAAGAAGAGACAGAACGTGAAAAATGTCTCTCTTCTAAAAAACACGCAGGCGATCACTTCCCGTACACTAAAAACCCACAATCAAATATTCTCAATAAAGGCCCATAACCTGTGAACGTAATTGTAGGCCGGGCATGATCGGACTAAATAAAAGTCAAACACAGCTTTAGTTCAGAAAGAACAAACAAGACTTTATTTAAACTATCTTTAAACTATCTTTCAAAACTATCTAAATACACACGGTAAGTTGAAAGAGTTACGTAAGAGAGATGTGTACTAAGCAGCAGACTACGCGAGAATGAAAAAGTCTAAAAACCGGAAGCACAATATAGGCATTGCTAAATATACATACATCAAACAAAAGAGAATATACATATGAATTCAGCTACTAGCGTCTCACTTCATCTTACAGGTTAGCATTGCGGGAAAATAATATGTACTAGCATTTTGTTGGCATAACTATATACTATCTATTTACGAGGCGAAGTTGAGTATGTGCATGCTGAGAGGAGCTTTCTCTACAGCTGCCGTAAGCGAACTAACGGTGTTGCGCAGAACACCAAGCGGATCAATTTAAAAGCATAGAATATAATGTCAAAGCAAAAGTAATTTTAAAAAGTGACATAGCTAACGAAAAACAACATAAACAGTTGGTTTAGCATAAGCTTCGTATGGCTATGGAAGTAAACAAAGCAAGCTACTAAGCATAGCAATAGCGATATAAGAAGCAAATTTAAATAAAGCAGTTATTATAGCAATGAAATATAAGTGAAATGCGGCACTAAATACAATCACGCAAGTAATTTTCGCGCACTAAAGCATGCGTTTATTCTAAACTAAACACACGGTAGCGCCAACCTAGAATCTATTTTAGCTTTCAGATTGGGTACAAGGGCGTAATAAAGAAAAGGCATAATCTAAACACTAAATTAGCTGTATGTTGGAAAAAATCTTCAAGATTTTGATGAAAAACTAAAGGCTTATAGATTATGGCTTGTAAGGTCTTATGGTACCAAGAAATACACATCTAAACGTGAAAAATTAAGGACGTTTGTAGAGATAAAACACTCCAATGAAGTCACCTGAAAGACACTCTCCAGCCGAACTCTGCCGAAAATAGATGAATTATTTCGATTACAGACAAACCATCTTGTCAAAGCCCTCTCGACTTGCCTAACATTACCGAAAGTAGCCGATTGCAGCGAAAGCCACTTCTCCACAGCCCACTGAGATTTTCTGTTTTGCTCGCACGACTAAATTGGCAAATATACAGACGCACGTCATAAATTCAATTCAAAATATTTAATTTTTAATCATTGTCATATTTTGGAGACTATATATTCAGTTTAATAATTACAATCTTATGTTACATTGCTTTTCTTTTCCCAAAATTTTGTATGTATTGAAGATTGTTCTTTAAAATTTTATAAAACTTGAATATTCAAAGCTGAGAATAAGTATATGGATGAACAGAAATATTGGTTAACTACTTTCAGCAAAGAAAAAAAAATGAGGAAGTGAAAGTTGTTTCAAAGCAGAAAAAAATCGTTAAAATTGTGATCGTTTAAACAAATTAAGAAATTTTTATGTTGCAAAATACAGGTGTATATTAATTTTTTTAAATGTGGATATTTAATTTTTAAAATACTATAACCAATATTATTTGCGTATTTAAGACATTGTAAATAGTGTTTGTAATCAATCAATGTATTGTACACTGGATTTATATGCAGATGTATGCGTGTCTGTTTTAATAAATAATTGTCAACATAATATAGGGAATAATAATAGTTCATTTGTCAAAATACAAATTCATTACTCATTAATTACAATATTCCCTTTTGAACTTGTAAATTATTGAGACGAACATAAATATTTTTTAATTAATTTGTTCATTAAATAAGAATATTTACTTATAAATTAAATTGTCAATGTTTGTACATAGCAAGTTTTCAAGTTTTCTACTACAAAAATTAAATATTAATTATTAATTAGGTTGATACACATTTATTTAAATACAAATTTGATTAAATAAACAATCTCCATCATTTCATCAGTATAGAAAGGACTGGAAGTTGTCCAGCGTTACCCAGAATACACCACGTGGAGGTGCATTGTGTGTGTGCATTGTGAAACAATTTATTGAGTGAGACAATCATGCATTATTAAATAACTATCATTGTTTTTAATAAAAGACAATATAAAGTTTTATTTAAATTTATCAAAAACATCACTCCCAACAGTATTGCTCAGTTAATTAGAATTTTCTAATTTGTTAAGTAGGTAAATATTCTCAGGATTTTTACATCTAGATAATGCAACGTGCAATTGACCGTGAGAAAATAATGGCTTTTTCAAGTGAAATCGTAATTGATCAGAACTTTGGCTTTGAGACTTATTTGCAGTCATAGAAAAAGCTAACTAAATGAGACATAGTTTCCTGTGTAAGAAAAAAGGTAATAAAGATGCATTTCCAGTATTTAAAGTAATTTATGAAATAAATACTTTGTTACAAACTTTTTTTTCAATTATAATTTCAGCCTTAATATTGTATTTGAATAATTTTGTTATTCCTAATCTTGTTCCAGTACATAAACCTTCTGAAACACATAGATTTCTAATTAACATTGAAATGGAATTTATTATTTAATTAAGTTCATCAGGTAAAAGAGCCCCTCGAATAGAATTCAGATATTACATTGGAACATTAATGTATTCATTATCATCAGTTATATCTATTTCCTTGTACGATGCACGATCTACACTAAAACAAGTTACAGCTTTTCTGTCATTGTGTCCAAAATTGTATTGTTTAAGTAATACGTGAACTTATTGTGTGATGTTAATATGACATTATTTATTGACGAATCGTCAACGCTATTAATTATTGTTAACAATCATCATTTAATCTCCATTTTTTTGGAATTAAAAAGAATTTATTTTTCCTTCTATTTTGAAAATCAAAGATGAAGACTTCTTGTCGATTAAACGCATGTTTATTTTTAATTTCTAATAACCAAAGGGGCAACAAATAATTAAAGTTAAAACTATTTATTGTTAAAACCAATTTGGTTATTTTGAAAGAGTAGGGTTACTATAATTTTTTTAGTAGCACTCACATAATTGTGCTGTTGATGGCAGCCTACAAGAAAGTGGTAGTGATGTAGGGTAATTTTTTTTTTTTTAATTCAATCAATTTTACATATGAAAGGATGCTATCAATGGTTATCAGATATAGTCTCAGAGTTACCATGAAAGATCAGGAGGTATACGCTCGGAGTGCAAAGCCCCACTAGTATATATCTACCTATAAGGTATAGTTATTTGTGTGGGGAATTCCACATTACCCCCAACCCTACCACACCTCCACAGCCACCCCACAGGCCTCCCATAAATAGGAGAAAATTATGTTATTTCTTCCGTTATTCGTACTTACAATGTTTTTTACACAACCTATGCCGTCCCACCACTGCCCCCCACATCCCCACACCGTCCCACGGTACAATTTTGTTAGTCCCCTCCCTGCCTTCTACCGACTCCCTTATATTTTTTTTATAATATTTTTATACAATTATTGTAAAAATTCATGAAATTTTTTGTATCCAATTCCGAAATTATTGAATTTTTTTCATCATACAATCACACCTTAACTTCTAATTCACATACATTTTTCCGTACATGCGTATTTAAAAAATGTATGTACTATACTTCTTAACATATCAAATTATTTAAATAATAATAAATCAACTAGAAATCTTATTTTCAAAAAAGTTTGAAATACGTATTCATATTATCTGATTTTTTCATCTATTTTTCCATACCCCTCAGGAGGCAAACAGATGGACTTGATACATAAAAATAATGAATAGTTATATTTATTTATAATTGTAAATACTCAATAATATAATTATAAATTATTTTATTAATTTTATACTAATTCATTTGTAAGTATACAGTTCTTGGTGTGCATATTTTTTTTGTTGAAAGAGATGTATATGAACTATTTAGATCAAATAATTAACCAAGGTGGGATAAATATCTCTCCTAAAAGAATCAGTTACACGTGACTGTCGACAGAGTAACTCTTGATCTGATTGGAAAAATAGGATTTTGAAAAATTGAATGAAAAGTAATTTAAATTTAAAAAAATGAAAACTAACTGTTATAAAATAGTTGAACATTTTACATTTTTTTTTTAAATAATGGAAAATTGTATGTTTGGTTAATAGTTGGGGGTTGGCGCGCGAAGCGTGCAGGGGGCGAAGCCCCCTAGTCACAATAAAAAATACAGGTTAATTAATGAGATAACAATAGTATAAGAGGAACTGAAAACGAAAGAATAAAGAACGAAAAACTATTAAAAAAGTGATTAACAGAATTTCAGAATAATTGAGCAAATAAAGAAGATTACAGGTAGACTCAAAGACTGGTCAGAAAATAAAAGAAAGGGAGTACAAAAATTGAATTTAAGACTGGAAAAGAGGTTAATAGAAATGATCATTGATAAAAAAATTGAAAAAGCTGATGAAAAACTAGGTAAAGTGGCGGAAAGCAATGATTTAAATAAGTTTTCAAAAGTAATTAAAAATTCAGACCGAAAAAAATGGATGTAATTAAATGAAGTGGCATAAGAGAATCATTTTAAAAATTTGTTAGGAGACACAAATGAGACATGTTATACGGAAAGCAAAAAAAGGAGTAGAGGAATCAACAGCAAAGTCTGGAAAGATTTTGACAAGGATATATAGATTATTAAATTTTGAAAAGTCCTAGGGGAAAAAACACAACAGAAATGTCGCAGAAGGCAAAGGAATCAAAGGCATTATTTCAAAAATGTTATTATGATTTAGATGACTGAATTAAAAACCATGCTTAATTTTTTATAAATAGAAACACAAATGGCAAGAATCTATCTGAATGACCAGGCAGGCAGGAGTAAGAGGACGTTAAAAGCTACACGGGAGCTACGTAATTAAATGAAGGATACATGATATTAGCAATGATAATCGCTGAAAGAGTAAAATAATAGCTGTCTTTACAGCAAAAAAAAAAAAGGGTACATGATTTGGACTTAATAGTTCTATTAAAAATAAACTAAAGCAAAGGGGCAGTAAATTATATTCTGTCTTTGTAGACGTCAATACAGCATTTAATACAATCGATAGACAAATTTACTGTATGAAATTATACAGAATAGTCAAGGTATAGAATTTGTAAAATGTTGAAAACGATTTATAAATGCATACAAAATCAAATTATAAAGGGAATATATACGATAAGCGATCTTAGAATAATACAGGAACGTTACGGTAGGAAAAAAAAATGCAATGTTCTAAATTTGGTTATGACGTTGAGTCACGTGCGGAGCATACTGATCACACAAAGCAGATCCTGTTATACTTAGATAAATATCGTACAAAAAAAAGGCTGAGAGCGTTAAAAACCCCTTAAGTTCAAGGAATAGAGAAAAAATAGAAAAATATTTGTTTAAATATTAAGCGAAAGTATTTTGAACTGCAAACGAGTATTAGGACCTAGAAGTGTGGTTCTTAACAAAAGAAATTTTCTCTTGTTATGGAGAAAAAACAACTGGTAGGATACAAAGGGCTCTCAACGCAGTTTGAGGTTTAAGAAAAAGAGATGAAGTAAACAATTTGAATCAAAGGGTATTTCTTATGGTTTTAATGATAGAATAAGGTTGCTTATACGGTGCGACGATTTGGTGATGGAAAAAAAAGTAGAAAACAATGGGAGCTGATGTACAAAAATATTGCTGGATTTAAAAGCAAGCACTACAGGATATATATCTAATTAAAAGGCAAAAGGGTTGCTATAAAGGAGACATGAAGAAAAGGTCAGATAATTATTTTTTGCGCAGTTTAAAAATAGATAGAAGCAAGTGGCCACACGTATGCTTGGTGGAAAAATTAATAAACATAATCAATAAAAATCCTACAAAAGGGGCAAAATAGTTAAAGTAGGATATAAAAACTAACGAAATAGGGAAAAAATAGGACTTACAAAAAGGGCAACCGATAAAAATGAGCTTGAGAAAATCAAACAGAATTGAACAAAGGGTAGGAGGACTTTTATGAATTAGAAAATTGAAAAAAATAGGATAGTAATTAACAAATATTATAAATAAATAAAAGACAATCCGAATGGAGACAAATAGTAGGAAAAAGAAAACCAAGCAGGGGATTTAAAGATAAATAGTATAGTCTGTGATATAATATTGTGGAAGGGAGGAAAAAATGAGGGTTTTTGCCAATGTTTGTATGTGTCACAGATAATGTTATTGATTTATTGTACACCAAGTTTCGCTCGAGCACAAATAAAGACAACGTTATGAGGCAACTCGAGCTTCCGGCTTCACTCGCCAGATCGGCATAAGTCTCGGAATTGCTTTCCGCAAAGGAAAATTTAGTAGTGTATGTATGAATAAATGTATGAATATTATTAAAGTACATGTAAAACTGTGGGTATATCTACATCAATTTTGTGCAGCGTTGCCAATTCTTCACTCGCTGCCTGTTTCCCCTTGCCCTTCAAATGTTTCCCCTCGCTAACTGTATGGAACTTTCTTAAGAGCAGAATACTTGAAAAGACATCTGAAATTTTTTAATGATAATAAAAAATGATGATTCATTTCAACATAATAATTACGTGTGTTATTTCTGTTGCATTTCATACTTAAATATTAATAATTTTTTTTACAGGAGCTGATTCCTAATTCAATTAAGCATAAAAAAGACCTGATTGAATATATTACATAGTTCTATGGTTTTTGAGCAAATATTGACTCTCTGCCTTCTTCAAAACATTATACTTATTTTTTTTATAGATATTATCAAATTCAGTCCTAGAAAAATTAAATCATATTAATGTATAATTGATAAGCAGCAGATGCGTTAGCTAGGGGAGGGGATAAAAAGAAGCAACATTGATGCTACTTCTGGCCCTAAAACCATACAACTTTATAATATAAGAAGATATTCATTTAAATTGTATGAGATCGTAGAGTTACTTTTTTCAATGACATTAACATCGGATTTAAATTTTAAACTTTAATTAAAACTATTGAACCTAAAATTTATAGAAAGTGTGGCTAAATATTGTATATCCAAGAGAGTGGAAGGGCAAAGAGAAGAGGGAGCGAAGGGGTGTGGGGGGGGGGGGGGGGGGGGGGGGGGGGGGGGGGGGGGGGGGGGGGGGGGGAGTCCAAAATGCATACAACCATATAATATAGGCAGGTATGTCAGTGTTCAAGTAATCATTTGTAGGGGTAAACCCATTTGTATGTGTTTAAGTAAAATTAAATTCACTTTAACTTGTATTTAATACAATTTATATATATATATTATATATATTTCGCCCCCCTGTGTGCTAACCTCTCAGTATTTGATGAGTGTAAGGAAATATTTCTGGGTTAATACACATTTTATGGCATTTTATACAAATTTTCTACATCTTCAATATTGCCTGTACACTTTAGTAAAAGTTACTCTCTTCTCTAGAAACATCATTTACGCAAGTTATTAGCAATTCTCGCGCAAAGTTTCTATCGTTGATAATTTTCCGTAAGCCATACGTATTTTCTGCATCTGCAGATTTGCGTCAGACTGACGGCAGACGAGTGCGTTAGTTTGTTGCGTTAGAATTTCGCAAGTCTTGCGTTGAGTAAAGTGCGGATGTCAAATACCACTCAACGTTACGGTCTTTTGCAGCAGATTTGCTTTGGACTTACGGCTGACGTTTGCGTTAACTTCTTGCGTTTTGCGCTCACTAGATTGTCAATGCCAAAATATTAGGTTTCGTAACTTGGAATGAAGTAACTTCATTTATTCATTATCCAATTGGATGGTTCCGATGTAACATGATAAGACCTGATAATAACTTCTTTTGGTATACCGGTCGATAAATTTTGAAACATAATATTTTATCAGTAAAATCTTATATATTTTCTTTGTATCAAGGTATATGATGAAAAAATGTTTGTCATAAAACTAAAAAAATACTACATGCATATTGCTATATAAATATCATAAGACCAAATAATAATATTAAACAAAATTTTGTCTATCATTATATATAAGTATATTTCGGTCTATTGTGTATCGTATATCAACATACTTATTTGAATTCTTTACACTGGTGAGTATTATAAGGAAATTTCAAGTGCTAACATTATTAAATAAGTTTTTCTTTACAAAGTCCTATAAGTTTCAGCGAGGAAATTTTGGATACAATAGTATAATGTTTTACAAGCGAATCTCTATGGAAAAACAATAAAATTAAATAAAATAAAAATAATATACATTATGTAATCTTCGTACTTTTTCGTTTTTGCAATATAAAGTCTTATAAAATATGTCAGGTGCAAATACACACATAAATCTTTGTATTTTAAATCTTTGTATGGTGTTATATGATCGTCACCTTGGACATCTTACTTACGCGAACGATTTGAGTTTTTTTCATTCTGAACCAAATGTTTTTTTAGCTCAGCGGTAGGATGTCGGACTCTGATACCAGTGGACCCCGGTTCGATTGCAACTCTCGGAAAAGTTTTTTCGTAATTTATTTTCTTTGTGTTAATTATTATAAAATTATACAAATATATAATAAATAAAAATGATCAAACTAAAATTTATAAATTAATTAAACAAATAATCTACTAATAGTTACATTTTAACTACAGCAAAGCACACATGACCCATGTGAAGATAGTGAAGTCCAGTCAAAGGCAAACCGCGAGAAAGGGCATTTATAATAACTTTTTCTATGCTTATATATGATTATTTTGAATTTCAATAAAGTATTTTCATTCGCCAGAAAACCGACATGAATTTTCAAAAAACTGTATACATGTGTGTTGACTATTTGCATTTTTCAGAGGCTAAACAAAATTTTTGGTCCACAAATCAAATCCGATTCTTACCAGAGATAATCAGTACTTGATTTGATTAAAAATAGTTCGTTGTTACTAAAAATTAATTATTGAAAAAAAAGGAATGACACACTTTTTTATTGTAACAAAAAGTCTTTCAAAATCAAAAAACTTAAATTCTCATACATACGATCGATATTGCTGTAGAATAAAGATAAGTTTAGAAGTATTAATATCATTTTGTGATACATACATCGTGCAAAAAATAAAAGTCTGCTGCAAAAGACCGTAGAAGATGGAATTTGGGATTCACACTCAATTGAACGCAAGACTTGCGTAATTCTTACGCAAAAAGCAAACGCACTCGTCTGCCGTTAGTCTGACGCAAATATGCAACAACAGACCGTAGAGTAATGGCATTTGGCATCCGCACTCTACTATACGCAAGACTTGCGTAATTCTAACGCAAGAAGCTAACACACTTGTCTGCCGTAAGTCTGGCGCACATCTGCAGTAGCAGACAGCACGTAAGTCATGCGTACTGCTCGTGCTTAAGTCAATGCTACCAGGGTTTCTGCACTTGCTCTGAATGGCAACATGGCATATTTTTTCGGCATTATTACCAAGATTTGGCTATTAGCTTGCGCAAAAACGGGACTTATGCCGTTATAAGAATAGGAGAACTGAGAGTGCAGCGAGCGCTGACTGGCTGTCGGAGCTAGATCCTGAGTTCAGGTGGCTCAGGAAGCTTACATGCAAAGAATTGTAAATTTACAGACTCAGCTGAAATTTCAGAATAATATTTTATGAACGCTAATATTTATGATGGCATCGAAAAAATTGTTAGTCGACGATGGAATTTAGATGCATTTCTTATGTGAATAGGTAATAAGTAGCACAATTAAATATCTCACAACCGAATATAAACATATTAATGCTAGTGAATTAACTATGGCATTAACATATTTGTAATTAAAAAACGATGGTACCAAAAAAAGTACGTGTTAACAAAAGCTCTATGGTTTAACATGAGGCATCAAACTACGTAGTTCGGTTGGTCCTTACAATTTTCAATATAAAATCCATATACGTACATCGTGAAAAGAGGTTTACTTTATACTTCTTTAAGGAACTACTACTCGATGAGGATGGCACTGGCATTAGCTCTTTTTGTGTAGTGCGACAAAAACTGATACTATGCAAACCAGATAATTGAACAATGTAAATCTAAAAAAATTGCTTCCTTAGGCCTACCTACACAACTTTGCGTTCGAAAATTTCTTCGTTTAATCTGAGAAGTATAAATATTTTCTCTTCTTTACAATTTAAGGGAGTTCTTCAAGAATCATTTTCATTCTTCTTTACAGTCGTTAAGGGAGTTTATTTATGCCTAAATTCCTGGCACTCTTACACATTGAGTGACGCAACTTTATAAACTCTATCCCTTATTAACATTGTGTAAAATATACGCATCACTTAACATAAATATTAAATCATACTTCTGATTCGTAATCATCAACATGTACATACTCAATGATGCAATATATCTAAGAACTATCACATAAAATCAAAAGTATTGTGTCAGCAATCAATCATTTCAGTTATTTGTATAAAAAAATAGATTATTCCTGAGCGAAATAAAAGAAATGAGGCACTCAAAACTTTAAAAAATTACACAATGTTACAAATAGTAAAAATTATAAAAAAGGACTCTCTATGATCATAGAATACTTAGATTTGGACTTGCTACTAATTTTCCACTATGTAAGACAATGTATTTTTTTAATTACATAATATTTAGTTATAAACAATCAACAACATCTAAAATTGAGCAACAAGGCTCACTAATCGCGTATTACCTATACATATGGCATGCTTGCCGGTGTACTTTTGCCAACACTCTACACTACCCGTGTATTGCTCTGTTGCCTTTTTTTGCCGAGTGTACGACCATATTGGGGCTCAGCCCCTGCTTAAAATTGGACGTGATCAATATGCTAGGCGCTGAAAAAGTATGGAAGTGGACCTTCATGATGTACTCTATTTCTGCTAAAGATCCAAAGTGTGGGGTAAGGGCGTAAACTGTTCTGCTGTTCCTGTTGGCCAAAACCTTAATAATTTATACAACACTATATCATTTGTTAACTTTTAATTGATAATTAAAGAATGATTGAAATGATTTTGCTAAATGATTTCTAATTTTTTAACTTCTTCTTTGTTTGAAAACTCTTTTAAAAAAATAATTTGGTTTTAAAACATGTATTATTATCAATAATTTCCTTGTAACTTGATACTTTTGAGTATCAGCAATCAAGTAAATAAGTAGTGCAGAAACTTGAACGTATAAGTTGGATATTTATTCTTTATTGTGCATATTAATGATTTATTTAACAATTAAAACTGCTTACACCAAAGCTTATTTTATTACTTTTAGTTATGTAGTTTGCATAGTATTAATACATTTAAAAATGAAATGTTTATATGCATTAGTGTATTGTGTTACTCGGGATAAGTCGCTCCAGATACAGATAATTAGTTCAACAATTAAAACTGGAAGCACTACAGCGTATTGGGTCACTAAGTATCATCTATATATAATAAAAATTTATTTAACAACCTATGTTCAGACGTTTGAGCGTATTTGGTTTACTTTATATTGTTATTTTTATTATTGAATATTTGATTTATATATTCAAGTATATATAAAGTTACTACTCGGAAGGAAAATCATGGCATTATGCATCGTAAATGCAACAAATCCATACGAATCTCTATGAACAATTGTACCCCACTAATGGATTTTATTCTAGCACAAAGGATACAAGCATGTCATTGAAAAAACTTTTTTTAGAACTTCTGCGTCGCAGTCTTGCAACTTAAAAAATCCCTTTTAAGAAAACTTGCCACTGGCGCCGAAGGCTTAGATATAACGTAAGATATAAGAATAATATATTATCATGTAACTACGATGTATTAATATTAAGAGAAGACAATGTAGGTCAATAAGCCAGACAAATTTTAGGTATGTTCGCGCACAGCCAGCATGACGCAAAAAAATACCATATAAATCACATCGGAATGTTGAATCTCTTCAAGCAGGCTCGTCGCCTGATGACATCATACAAGCTCCGTGCCTGATTGGTCAAGCCAAGTAATCATGCGCATTGACCTACCCTGTCTTCGTGTACTATTGATATATGTTACATAGTTCAATTGATACATTGAGAAACTAACCTATTCATGGCCTAACATGGTTCATGCAATATTGCAAATTTTGGTAATTTTTAGATTTAGAGTTATTATTAAGAGTCATCTTATCTGTGAAGCCATCAACATTCATATTATTGATTGATTTTTTCTCATGTCTAAGGTTGTTGTATAACTACAGAAGCGATACATCTTTTTTGTTGTTTCGTGCAGTCAAATATTCAGGATGCGACACTAAACAGGAACTGGGGTCTGATCGCGATCATTTGATACACGGAAAAAGTGAACTTTTTTTCGATAATCCTTTTTTCGATAATTTTTCAAAAATGTTTATAATAGGGGAAAAAACGAAAAAATTTTACGTGATTTCGTGGGTAGCGTGAGGGGACGGTGAGGAAAAAGCGGTGGGGGGTGTTGGAGGGCACATGGTAAATGTGGAGGGGGGGCTGTGGGCGGCAAAAATATGTTAATAATAAGGGAGAGAACAAAAGAATTTTACGTAATTATGTTGAGAAGGGGGCTGTGAGGTCTCCGTTGGAGGGGGAAGAAAATAAAGTGTGAGGGAACGTAAGGGGGCATGTGGGGACAGTATTGTCTACAAAAAAGTTAAAGAATACGCGTGTGTCTATCTTATTTTTACATGGAATTTCGTTTAAAAAAGTTTCAGTCAGGGGGCGGGG
>JAPYYV010029449.1:0-10179 GCA_030522625.1 Copidosoma aretas | reverse complement strand
CTCTTAAATATAAAATACATGATTTTTACGTGAAAACACCGAGAAAACAAATTTATATTGTTTGGTAAGTAATGGATAACCTGAAAATGGGGGGCGTGGGGGCACGTGGGGGGACGTGAGGGGGCTATGATAAAAATTAGGGGGGCTGTGGGGGGACGTGTGGGGGCTATGATAAAAATTAGGGGGGCTGTGGGGGGAAAAACAATGATATTTAACTTTTGATCCGCGTTTGGTAAAAGAATTAGCAGACCTTTTAGGAATTAAAAAAAGACGAAATACACTTTTACACATCCAATCCAACGGTCGAGTGGAACGCCAACATCAGACGATTGTTAGTTATTTGTCAAAGTACGTGGGTAACAATCGAAAATATTGGGACTGCTGGATCTAATTATTTTTATCAGTAGGCTAGTGGAATTAGAAAAAACGCCAAATTAATCACGCACAGTTTTTAACATGGCCTAAATTGTTCGTATTTATGCAAGAAATATCATTCTAAAGGTAATCTTGATTTGGAAGTCCTAAACAACGTCAAATTGACGTTTTAATGAACAAAAATCGCCAAAGATGAGGTTTTTATAAATTTTCTCCTCTGTTTGAACTACAACTATTAGATGTTCTTATCCGATAGTTAATAGAAATCCGGTGAGTTTGAGACCAGCTCAATTGAATTTGGTCAAATACTTAATAAAATAATAACAAATTACTGTCAAAATTTTAGAAGTTTTAAATTATTTTGAATATTAATAAAATTCCCCCTAGCCACTCTAAACTACTATAGAATATGTATTTTGTGGTCTTAAATATACCAATAAATTTTCAAGCGAAAACATTCGTCAGTTGGCGAGGAATCGTATTCATTTATTAGAATTTTTTTAAATGTTTTATGCAATTTGACCCTATTAGCGTCAACAAAAATGATTCATCCATAGCTTATTTTTTTCGTAAAGACCTATATTTTATGATACTGCTTTGAAACTTATGATTTTTCAATTTTAAGATGTTCATAATGGCGTTTGAAATATGTGCAGTTTTTGTAGGTGCGTTTTCTCCGAATATCTCAAAAAGTATTAATTTTATCGTCATGCGCTTCTCACAGACAAGTACCTGGTAATTTTACACATATTTCAAAAAAACAAACGTTTGTCTAGTGTACATAGGACCCGAAATAATTCCTTTTTTTATTTACGTCGTCATTTGTTTATTTATAAACATTAACACCTCAAATTTTGCATTTTTCCAGTTCAATAATCATATTTTCTTAATCCATTGTTTGTAACGTTAAAAGTACTTTCCTCTGTCGTATATACTTACTCAAAATTGATGATCGGTTTGATTCAGTGCAGGTGATATATATAGTCATCTAAGCAAAAACGTAATCTAAATATTAAACGAGTCACTTCAAATTGAGAGAGGAAAAAAAAATTACCATACCTTCGTCATACATTGTTCGATTTCAACCTTTTTTTTTTAATCTGCGGTACTGTGTTGATCGAATGATAACTAGCACACCCGCGTTAATTCATTATTTAAACAATCTATTATAAACTGATTATTTTTTAAATTGAAAAAAAAAGAATTTTTCTTTTTATTCTTCACTTTATGATCATTATACTTACGAAGTTTGGAAAAAAACGAAAAATTTTGGTATGTATGAAATTCACATAGGTAGCGTTTAATACATTACTTTCAAAAAACGCGCCGCCTGCTGACGTGGTTTGATGTAAACTCTGCTGCAGGCTTACAGAATAGCATTGTATTTTTTATCGGTACGACAACACGGAGTGCACAAAATCGTCTGAACGAGGATATTTAGAATAGATTTACACACGACAATAATTTTATCTTAGAAGGATTTTTTTTTTTGACGACAGCAACATAAGTCGCTCTAGTTTGCACATACATTAGAAAGCACTGGAAAGTTTCGATGTAATATTGCCACTGATGACGCCGGCACTTTAATCGTCGACATGGCTATCAAGGAAGCACGATTCCAAACTGATAGAAATGTATTTATTGTTGGTAATAACACAGATTTATTAGTTATGATGTCACAGCTGGAAACCTTAACAACATGTCACAGTAACTTTTATTTCCAAGAGAAAACGTATATAGGTAAATCGAAACAATTACAAGTCGATTGGTACAACAGCTAGCCGCAAACTTATATTGAAAAAATACTGGACAATGGCCGTCAACTCATAATCCGTATGTATAGTAGCAAAAAAGACCTGAAATACGTTGCATCGTGGTTATATAAATATGACCGGCAATTTGAATTGCATGACTTGCGGTACTTGCAATACGAGCGTTGTGCCGCTAAGAAAAAATTCACCATCGAAAGCTTGCCCACAACGTCTGCAGCAGCCAACCAACATATTTTACGCATAAAATCATAGATGTGAACAGGATAACGGCTTTCCACTAAAAAAAGACATCCTAACTACTTCGCTTTGGTTTTCTTTGTTGTGGTTTTATGTGGTTTTATTGTTCCAAAGACGCTTGGAAAATGCCGGAGTCGGGACGTGAAATGAGATCTACGGGAAATTTATTTCGTGTCCAAGGATAACACCCTTTACTTTCCACATTACCTTGAAGAAAGAAAAAATGTAGTTGAATGTAGGAGGTACAGATAGATTAAAAATACTCGGTAAGTTGACGGTAGAGTTCAGGTAACGATTTTAAGCCTTGAATCCGTGGAATTCGGGTTGTAATTGGATTTGCAGTTAGATTTAATGTACTCGATATCTTGGCGAGGAGTCAAATTAGAGAAAATATATGTCCTGAAGCTGTATAAATATCCTGGAGATACAACAGATGAAGATGATTTTATATTGTAGAGTGTTAAAGTACGTTGGATTTTGTAATTGTCGGGACTACAATTTGGAAGTGGAGAGAGTAATATTAGGTACACGCTAAGTTAAAGAACGCATATGTTACCGCGCTGTGAATACATAGCTATGCGGTTGCTACGTGTTGTCGATGGTGAAAAATAATAGTCAGTTAAGACTGTAACCTTGAACCGAAATTTTTTTTCCGTTTCTGTCAATAAAGTTTGATTTAGTTTTTATAAATTTGGTGTGTATTCAATTATTACGTGTGATCGTATCCATATTTTATTCAAGTTTTCTTTTCGTGACTTATATCTCATCATTTGAAAAGTATAACCACATTATAAAAATACTTAAAAATACTGAAGCATTCAATAATAAACATTTAAATAATGTTTTAAGTGAGCATGTAACGATTGCAGTGAACCAAAAAGTTTAGAATGTTAATCATCGACATTGTAATATATTATTGTTCTGTTGTCTATTGTTCACAAGTCTACAGAAAATAACCGTTATCATTCGCAAGACATAAAATCGTAACGGTTCCATTGCAATATATTTTAATATATTTCTGTTTTGTATTGTTTACCCTGATTGTAATTTTACATTTACAATTTATGATTTTATGACCTAAAAACTTGTCATTTTCGTAGAAACGATTGCACGTTACATGACACGATAAATAATTTGTAATAATTTTGTTTTGGTTGCTTCATTGAAAATCATTTTATAGAGTTAAAAAAGTTTCGAATAATCGAAATGTAACAAAAAGCTATGAAGATACCTATTTTTTTAAGAGTTTTTTTAATCAAGAATATGCACTCATACAATATTGCAAAATTTTATGGAACAATCTGTTTCTAACGAAAAAAACAAATTTCTGACTTTAATAATTTATTTCTGTAGCATGTCAAACGCGAACTCTACTCATAGTACCAATTTTGTAAAGGGGAGGAGAGCCATCCTAAGAAACATGTTTTATTAAGCAATTGCAGTATCTTTCGACATTTTAAATTTGATTTATTCATATTTTAAGATTTTTAAATTACAAAGATCTTTTTACTATATATTTTATGAATCAAGATTAAAATATAAATAATTATCAGAAAACTTTTCTCAAAATTCAAGTCCTTTTGTAAAAGTCTTCATTGAGACATAGGGGTTGGCGCGTGCAGTGCGCAGGGGGGCAAAGCCCTACTAGTGTATATTTTCCTATATTATATTGTTGCATTGTTTCAGGGAATGTACTTGCTCCCCTAGCCCCCCCCCCAGCTCCCCTTCAAATAATGTACTTTCTTTTTAATTTATTGTACAATTTGACTAAAGAACCATTTGTGTTGGCATAACGCATTCCGAACCTGATTATTACATACACCCCATCAGTCTCTCTCCTTACCTCCCCCGTGGCTCTCAAAGAAATTTTAAAAAATCGATAAATTTTATACCAATAACAAATTGTAATAGCTATCCTGCATACATACCTGCTAACCATCAGCTCCCCTCCATTCCCTCATATTCATATGAATTTTCTGCATGTTCTATTTTTAAATAGCTGGAAACAAGTATTAAAAAATTAAATCAAAAAATGTAATAAAAACTACATAAATATGTTATTCATACTCTGAAAGAAGGTCGCGAGCTTTGACGCCTCTAATACATCGACTTCACACGTGCACTCGATTAGCGGCAGCAGAGCGCTTGATTAGCGGCAGTCTAGCTCGCAACGACGCACGTGCGACTTCCCAGTCAAGGGGCACCCGATATGCATACTTTATACAGACAACATACGTGCGCTAATAGCGACATCGCCTGCGCCTTACGCGACATCGGATGTACAAAGTAGCAAGCTCTGCTGCCGCTAAAAAAGTACATGCCTCGTCACTACATTAGAGGTATCAGAGCTCGTGACCTTCTTTCAGTGTAGATTATCTGTTTTCATTTTTATTACGTGAATATAAATATCGTTTCAAGTGTTCTGCTTTTACATAACCTTTTTCGAAATTCGGATAGTTTTTGTAAAAAGGTTTTCTTCGAGTCATTTTATATACCTTGATAAGTGATAAATACGTTTGAAAGATATTCATATTTTATGCATTTAAATTTTTCTCTGTTTTTCCATATTTATTTTTGTAACTGATATAATTCTTATTTCCTAATATAATAATTTTACACGAATCACAGACAAAAAAATTTTCTTTCGAATATTTCTTGATGTGATGATAAACTCTCTGCATATCGTCGCCTGGCACGAAGACTCGTATAGTTCAGGCTTGCACAAAGTACCGTACAGTTCGAGTCTTCGGACGAAGATCTGTACTGTTCGCGATGCCTGGACGAAGCCCCGTACAGTTCGCTGAGCTTGGACGAAGACCCGTACAGTTCGCTGAGCTTGGACGAAGCCCTGTACAGTTCATGATACTTATAGACGAAGAAGTTATTTGTTTGTAAAACGTAATTAAATGTTATTTAATATTCAAGCCTGATCTTTCGTTTAATAGCCTGGGAATTTATTTAAAAAAAAAGGCTTAACAAACTACTGCGACTCAGAGTCGTACAGCTAAAGCGTGTTCAGCTGATTGTAAGGCCGTCAGTATTTCAACTAAGCGGTACACAATTTTTCCATTATTCGACCTTTCAAACTAGTCGTCTGGCCATCAGCCTGCGTATTAATTGGCACACGACTTAGTTGTATTAATATGGCGAGGGGAATTAAAGAATTCTTACATTTATTACATCTTTTAAATACAAAGGGGCAGTGACGGTGCGAGACGAGATTTGTTTTGTGCTTGTCTCGGGACAATATTGATTCCTATTTATAATGTCTCATTTGTCTTAGTATAAAAAACAATTAAGACAAGAAATTTTATAAGTATTAACAAATATTTCTTTATTAAAAAAAGGATTCCTATCGAAGATTAGATGTAAAATAGTTCTATACATATATAATTCGAAAAAGAGTTCTCTTGTTAAATTATATGTATTGTTAATACATGAGTATTTATTTTTTCAAAGAAATCGTAAGTGTTGTAAAGATAAGCAAGTAGTATTAAGCATTTTAGTAGATTATAAGCATTATAGTAGATTAAAGTTGCAAATTGAGAAAATTACATATAATTTTGTTTTAGAACATGTAATATTTCCAGTGCTAAGATTTACCGGGTTTTCTCTGTTATTACTTCTTAATTACCATTTTTTGTATTGACTTCTCTAAGTTTAAGATTAATAAATGTTAGTAATTCACTATGTGTCTCATTTATTACTTACTCATTTATATATCCATTTACTACCGTTATTAATTTGTACCTGAGTCCGGCGTACTGAGCGTGAGTTTTTGTACAAGTGTGGTGAGCTGTACGATTCTTCGTTCGGACCGTACGGGTCTTCGTCCAAGCTCAGCGAACTGTACGGGTCTTCGTCCAAGCTCAGCAAACTGTACGGGTCTTCGTCTAAGCTCAGCGAACTGTACGGGTCTTCGTCCAAGCTTAGCGAACTATACGGATCTGCGTCCAAGCATCGCGAACAGTACGGGTCTTCGTCCAACGCCGTGAACTATACGAGTCTTCGTGCTAGGCGACGATATGTTAATTTTAGAGGACATTTATTGCACTGATAAAACTTGATTTCCATGATTACGTTTCTGAAAAAACAGCCACGAAAAATGTATTTTGCATACTAAAATAATTTAATTTGTTATATAATTTTTGTAATATAATGGATTTTGCTTATTCAAAAAAAAATGACCAGGTCAATTAATAAAAATAGTTATGTAATTATTCAAAAGTTTTCCTAAAAAAAATATTTTCTATTTCAATTTTCTTTTAAGATTTATTTTAAATAATATTTTTTTTGGATTTTCACATCTTGATGAGGTGACATGTAATTGTGGATGAAAAAAAAAAGGTTTTTTGAGATATAACCCTAAGGCATGAAAACTTGTGTTGAAAGACGTTCTCTAGTATTATTAAAAAGTTTTATTGGAAAATTTATATAAATATTCTAATTGATTTTATCTACTCTTTTTCTAGTTGCATAATCATTGCTGTAGTAACAAATTTTCCTTCTATGCTCCTTGGAATTTTCCGATTAATAAATGTGTGTGTCCATTATGAGATGTTTCTATGGCGTTACTTATAAAAGCATCATTAATGTTTTTTTAAAATTTTAGAACACATTATTTTATCTCCGTGTTCAAGAAATTTTATAAGTTTTGATTTGACCTTCTCCTACAACTAGTACTAAAGTAGAGAATTGTGTATGAATCGAACGTATATAAATTTTCAATCATAAAATATAAATTAATGGCTAAAGATTAAAATATTCAATAGTTTCTTCAATAATAGTTATTATGTTTCTGTTTCTTACTACTAAAACAATTGAACGAAAGTCTCCCCCTACAATATTTATTTAATTTTCAAAAAATTCTTTACCATTGCACAAATCTCTTGAAGTCCTGGTAACAATTGCCAATACTTTTTTTTTGGTATCATAGAAGCTTTATCCCAAATATTCACTTTTGCATCGCATAATTTTTATGTATCAGACTTATACCCGAGAAACGCACTTTCTATAGTGCTTATGTCCAAAAGAAGTTTAGAAGTTCTATTAGTAGTCATTCCCTTGAAAAGTCAAATAAAAGAAATGCTTGACCAAGTCATTATTGAAATTTTTTTTTCAATTTAAACAAACTAGTTAATTGATGTTTTGTACAATAGAGTTTTTCCAGATCCACCTCAGCCATCGATAAAATCATTTTTTTTTCAAATTTTATTATTTCTTAAATTATACTTCGATCATCACTCAAGTGTAAAAATATCTAATGAAATTTACGTTTACAAAGTATATTTTGATTGCTGTCATCATCAATTTTTTTTTTTATTGATTCTGTTGGTTTTGGTAAATAAAAAACATTACAAGACTTGGTTTTACACTTGAAAATTTTATTTGGATGCTAAATAGCAATATTTTAGTCGATAAAACAATATTTACAAAAATTTTTTTTTATTTGTTGTAAATAATGTTTCCCAAAATTTTTTTATAAAAATAAACCATGCCAAAAGTTTGCGAAGTTAAAGAAAAAATGTAACAATACATGCTTCTTAAAATATGATATCCATTTGAGAGTCATGTTCAACTAATCCTATAGAAGTAGCTGTTACTTTGAAATTATTGTGAGTTATATTTAAAACGGTTTTTAAATTTTAGAAAAATGTTTTACCTGCTAATTTATTTAATATAAAAAAAACACTTTCTTGATCTTTTAAAGAAACTATATTTATTTTACCAATCGTAACGTTCTTTCCAAAACTTTTTTTTTTGTTCCATTGTTTTGTTGTATGATTAAATGTGTAATATTCAGAAATATTTACATATTTAATTGATTTTTAATTTTCATCAATTTTGTTCAATTAAAACTATGCAGATGAAAGGATTTTCCAATTTTGTAGTGATTTTTTAATTGTGTTTTATGTGAAAATTATTTTTTGTTTATCTTTAACGTGAACAGATAAATGAGATACTGGGTGTCTTCTACCGCATAAAAGAAATTCTTGAAGTTTCCAAGCTGCTTTTATTGGGCTTAAATAACGACTGCGAATTAATTCGGATAATTTATTAAATAATTATTTATGAGTACTATTTACACTTTTAATTTGATTTTTTTTCTGTACGTGATAAAAAGCTCCATCACATCCTTTATGAACTGAATCAAAAACAAATAGAGTTTGGCGCGAAGTGTTGGTGAAGCCACGTGGCTTGCAAACACGCTCCGCAAAAAAGTTTAAGTTTCGGAATTGTTGATCGAAAAAAAAGAAAGGAAAGTGACCTGGGAAGAAGGGATAAAAAGTTACGAAAAGAAAGTAACAAAAGTAGAAACAAAAGTGGATAAAAGTTAAAGAATATTGAAGAAAGTGTTGTATAACCAAAAAGTGTCTCTCTCACGCTGCAAATACACGTATCAATAGCGCAAACGAAATCAGGATAAAAAGAAGAAGTACTATAGCACAGAGCTTAAAAGGACTCCAGGTTCACCAATTTGATCAATCCCAGTTAACAGACTTTAACATTCAAACCAGGAGCACGAGAACAGAAGACGCCATGGATACCAAGAAAGCGAACAAAATGCTCAAGATGATGGAGGAATTTAAGGCAGATATAAGCGAGATGAAGAAAAAGTCAGAAAGTTAGACGCAGGAATTGGCAAAGTCAATAAAGGGCTGGACGAGCTGAGGAAAGAATGTTTGGGGAGAATTTCATCTCTAAAGGCAAAGTTCAAAAAGGGAAAAGAAGATAATACAAGAAAGGTTGAAAAAACTGGAAAGGTAAACTAAGAGAAGAGACTTAGAGAACAGAAAACTCAATATACTTATGAAAGCGGCAAAACTGGAGAATCAAAATTTGGAAGAAGTGAAGAAGTTAATCAAAGAGCAAATTGTAACAGTTACAAAAATCTGCAAATACGAATTTATAGAATATAGAAACAGACAAAAAGAGAAGTTGATCTTGGTTAAGTTGTCGGACTGGGATATGAAGCGAGAAATAATCAGTAAAAAGAGATTCCTAACAAAAAGATTGTACATAGAGGACGATCTAGCGGAAAGAGAAAGAGATTAAACTAAAAGCTAGATAGCTGGCAAAAGAACAAAAAAGATAGGAAAATTCTCTAATGTGGAATACAAAAAAACAAAAAGTATTAATAGACGGCAAGTGGTTCCTATGGGATAAGAATACTTAGATACAGAAGGGATAAGTTTTCCTCAAGAGGAGACCAAGCTACACAATAACAGCAGAATAAAGTGTCTGAAGAGTAGTTGGTGAGGAAAGGAGTGAAACTGTTTTTTTGGAATGTGTCAGGTTTTTCAAGTAAGGAAGATGATGTTTAAGACTACTTAAAGGTGTTCGATTTTATGGGTCTGACAGAAACTTGGATAGAAGAGACCTTGTCAATAAAGTTTGAAAAAAGCTACCAAAAGAGTTCACATAAAGGTGCTGTGATGCAACCTGTACAAACATAAAAGGAGAAACAAAGAAAGGTACACTTACAGGTATAAGGAAGTGTATTGATATTAAAGAGATAGTAAAACTCTGGTGTTTAATGAAGTGAGTATAAATGGTAAAGCCTGGAAACAGACAACGGTGTGCAACCAGGACATTATGAAAATGTTTAAAAAAAATAAGAGACAACAGGGCGTCAAGAAGTAAAAACATATTGATGATAAGAAGAGACTGGAATGTGAGAACAGCGGAAGAGGACCAGTGATGCCAGACGGTGCCCTAACGGGGCTCAATATAGAGACTGACAACAGTGGACTCCCGTTGCTACTGGCCGGAGGCACTAGAGTATAGCTGAAGA
>JAPYYV010029434.1:0-11131 GCA_030522625.1 Copidosoma aretas | reverse complement strand
AGGAGGAGGAGGAGGAGGAAAAGACGAGAAGGGCGGGATACGTGTGTACGTATATGTATGCGCGAGGCGAAAAGGAGGCCTCTAAGGAGACGCGGGACATGTAAGACGCGCCCGTAATCTTGTCGATCAAACAATTAACAATGCCGCTCTCTCTCTCTCTCTCTCTCTCTCGTTTCTTCCTTCCCTCTTCCATCCCGAGGCAAAAGAGAGAAAAGAAGTCGAGATCGCGTCGTCGTCGTCTAGAGGAGGGAGTATATATACTGCAGTGGGGGAGAAGGCAGAACACGTCGGCGGGATTACCCACGCAGGATGAAACGGAGAAAGCCGCCCCCCGTGCGTGTACAGCGCCTCATCTGTGTGTGTGTGTGTAGAGGTTCAAGTACCGAGAGAAGGCGAGCCCGCACTGGTAAAGTATATGTATATACACGAACGTCTCCCTTTCGCCGGTGTCACTCGTTAATTATCCATTAATTAGCCGGCCTCTTAATCCGCGCGCTGGAAAAGAGCCGGAGTACAATTACCCGTGTGTAGCTGATGCTGGCGGTGATTTCGACATTGCTGACCGATGAAGTACCCATGTGTATATCTACATTCATACGGACGTTGGGTATGATTCTCATTTTGCAAGTATTATTTTCTCACTCTTAACCACATACTATATATCTCTGTTTTATCCTTTTCAAATCGGTGAGCTCGATAGCTCAGTGCAGGGCAGAGCAAAAGACGGCCAGGGTCACGCTTTATATTATTATACTGGTTCGAAACTTGCACGTATCCACGTGGAGTGTAAGTGTAATAGCAGCACAATCATGATGACGCCACTACGACAGACAAAAAAGCTAATAATAATAATCTGGTTAACCGTTGTTGTGTTACCTTCTAATGGCACATTTTGCAGAGCTAGTATTTTTTTTCTCGTTTTTTAGCCGTATACTCGAGAAAGAGCACCACAACGACAACAACGGGCAAGAAACAACGACCGGGATTAAAAAATTAGAGTAAAAAGCTCGAGAGAGCTCGTTAGTGGCAAAACAAGCACGAGTACAGAGCTCACAAATTGTCGAGCACGATACGATGCGAGCATATATACATATACATCCCTCATCATTCCTCCCGACGACGCGCAACACGAGCAAACGACCTCTCACGCGTCTCGCGCGTCCGATCAAAAGGGCAGAGCAGCTCGGTGGCGGCCGACACGACAGCTCCGACAGCTCTCGGGCATCAGCGGCGGCGGCGGCGGGGGTATTATTTCCATGCAGTGCAGTCCGCGGAATGCGCTTTTCCCCGTGCAATCATTCGTCGCTGTAACTTACGACCCTCCGCCCTTATCTCGCGTCGAGGGACGACGCATGAGCAACAGCAGTGGTCCTGGGAGAGCGAAGGACATCGGCGGGCCGCTCGATGCAAAGGACCGAGACAGAAGGACAGGGAGAGAGAGATGCAAAGATAGAGGAGCAGGAGGGTAAAGAGAGCGAAGCTGCACCCGGAGGCTCTGATGTATTTATAAGAAGGGAGGGATTTGCATAGGGGACAACACTGCTGCTGCCGCGCAGATCGACGATAGCCCCCCCCCCCTCCTTGGCGGCGGCTCGCCGATTCAAAGCCGATCCCTTTGTGCCCATTATATGCACACTCCCTCCCTTCGTGGAAATAAAAAGTGCGGCGCGGCGCCCTTCAACCGATTTCTTCCTCTCCCTCTTCTTCCTTTCATTCATCCTCCTTCTACTCCGCTGCTGCTTCTTCGGCCCCCCCCCCGCTCTGTCGTCCGTGCATACTGTCCTCTCCTCCTGTTGTCGAGACAGTCGGGGCTGATTGGCGTTGACTTATGAAGCGATCGGCTCGCGTTAAGCCGCCCGGAGGACGCGTGAGAAGCAAGTGCAGGCAGTCAAGCATATATATATATATATGCATGCATGTACACAAGATGATACTCTCCGAGTGTACTCCGGTGCATGCAGGTTGCACGGGTTTGATGCTCGTTGGCTGCAGTGTGCGTATATACACGCGGGATGTAGGTACTTCCGAGCGTGGTGACGTGCGCCGATGAATCTCGAAGAGATCGGTCCCTTTTTGAAGGGAAAGCTCGACCGGCGCTCTCAACTTTTTTTTTTCCCCTTGTTCTGCCGACAACGATAATGCACGACAATGCTCATCACCGCGAGCGTACTTCCGAACGTCGTGATGAATAATGCAGGCTCGGCGATGAAAAAGAACGGGGAGAATTAATTGATAGAGTCGATTATGCAGGGGCCCCGTCGGATCGAAATTCAGCTCCGGACGGACGGGCGCGCGGAGCCGAGGACGAGGAAGAACGAGAGAAAAAACAAACAAACAGCGAGGCAGAGAGAACGAGAGAGTCCCGAGAAAGAACGCAGCGGGACCACCCTCGCTCCTTCGTTCGTGCGCGACTGAAATGACGCGCCGAGTATACGTGGTTACTGGGACCACCACCGGTGAGGTGCGAACCGTCGGCCGGACCTTCCTCTTCTACGTTTTCACGCGCGTGATCCGGTGCACCGCTCGGTTTTTCGGAGACATCGTGGCTCGAGCACGACGATCAGACGTCCCCGATGGGCGCGACGCGACGAGGCAGCAGAGCGCGAGTATGGGCGAGAACCCGCGCACGTGTGCCGGACGATCGGCCGCGCCTGACGCGAATGCCACGCGGGTGTCGGGTATCGGTTGTAAATGACGCCCTGGCGTTTCGGTCGTTTTTTGCCGTGGGTCGGTGCTGGAATTTTCCCACGCGCGGCTTGATGGCGAGCTTGTTCGCAAAGAAACTTCATCACGGCTCGATTTTTTGATGGAGTTCTTCGCTTGAAAGTACCTTTCCCAGTTTATAAAATATCATTGTTATTCACCGTTGAATTGATTTTTTGGGTCGTAAATTTGTAAAATGTTGGTTTGGATCATCATCGGAGTACGAATCCCACAATCAGGAACGGCAATTTAATCATAGTATCCGTAAATGTAGAATCATCCATGTTTTGCATTGATTGTAACATTAAATGCTATCACAAAAAACAGACGTATCTACAGGCATACTAAAGTGAAAGTTGCTAAAAAAAATTACTAGTCCGGGATGATGAAAAATGTTGCAATTTAACTTTGATTCTCTGATTTAAAAAATGGGATAAATGTAAGACGTTTTTTCAAAAGTAGTTATACGTGTATCAAACGTTGCGAATTTCACATTTGAAAGATAATGAATCGAGCAAAAGATATCCAAGCCTTATTTTAGCCTTTTTTTTGAGAAACATTACCCTTCAGGACTGTAAAATTACTGATTTTGCAGAAATAATAAAAAAGTCGCACGCCTGCAAATTGAGAATTTAAGATCTTTGGTGATAATAATAATTGATTAGACTGCGTCACTTACTTTCTGGCAAAATAGGGAAACAAGTTTCTTCTCACATTTTTTTAAGCTCCAACGCTTGTTTGTATGCCCATAGATGCCCTCAGAAAAGATCCCAAAGCTTCAGAAAAGAGAAAAAGAGAGAGATGTAACAGAACAGGTCAAAGGTGACTGTCGTGGATTGCGAGCCAGCAGGCGGAGAAAAGACAATGCGCGAAATTCCCTCCCACCTGGTGAACAGAGCCATCTTCATATCTACGTCAATCTCAGTTTGAGGCTCACGATCGGTACAGAGGAGACGACGTCCGTATACTGTCCTCACGAATGAAAAACAAGCGAGTCGTGAAGATCGTGATGCATACGTTTATTGTTTCCTCGAGAGGAGCCGAGATAAGAATTTCGTCGGCAATATTGTATTCAATGCCGTACATATATATATACAGCCAGTGCACGGAGTAACGCAGAGTGTATTTGTACGGTATAGGCCGTCCGAAGATATGCAAACAAGGAAAGACTACTCAATTCACGAGCATAAAGTTCTCGCTGCTTCCGAAGATGTGTATTTTTTGATAATTCGAATAAATATGAAAGTATTGTATCGCTGCGCTTTTTTTCAGGGCTATTGAGCTGTCAGCGAACGCGGGGTGCGCACAGGTGTGTCAATGAGTAACAGGTACAATGGATTCGCACATTTGTGATTATTTTATCACAAAATTTATCATTAAAATATTGCTTTAAATAATTCTTTCACTTTTGAACGTGTGACAGAAAACAAGTTTGTCTGTGTTGGAAAAATATTGTTCAGTTTAGTTGAATCGGTGAAATAGTTGACGAACTATCGATTCGAGGATTTTTTATGGTTATTAATATTACTACATTGCATTTTATGAAAATAATAATTAAGTGTACAGTTTTGATAACACACTTGGACGAACGGAGGATGAAAATCGATCGGTTTGTCTCATACGTATTATATATATATATGGAGCAAAAAGGTTATACATCTTGAAAAAATAAAAATGTTATTTTTTGAGTAAAGCATGTCGATTTTTTTTAAATTGAAGATCGTGTATTTTTGGTAAATAAAAGTCAGTGAAAAAAAAAAAAAAAAAAAAAAAAAAAAAAAAAAAAAAAAAAAAAAAAAAAAAAAAAAAAAAAAAAAAAAAACGTAATTCTACCATCTTGCTGCACCAAAATAACTGACTGTCACATTCTGGATCAACAAAATGTAACAAATGCTTTTTCGTGTCCATGTAAATTAAAAAATTGACATTTGATTCATTTGGCTCGAAAGAGAAAGCAGAACATTATTATTCGTAGCTTTTGAGAATAGAAAAAACAAAAATGCGTAAAAAATTTGAATGCCATGATGGATGTTGCAATCGCTCTTATTTTCTAGTAAAGACGTACAGCAATCGTCCTTTCCCGTGCAAAAGTTCAACTCCTCACGCGAATTTATTCGCGTGTTTTGCGTTTGATATTTCCTGTATCTAAAAATGTCACTGCAGAGTGTAGTCACGTAAAACACAAAAAAAAAAAAAAAAAAAACCCGTCCATGTATACGTCCAATGCTATGTGCAACGGCCAATCCGTCGTCAACCATATTTCACACCCAAACGCGGCCTATTAGAAACGATGACCGTCCTCGTCCCCCAGTACCAATACACTGCAGCATACACGACAGGCAAGCGAAGAATCTGATGGCCGAGCGCAATAATCAAAACTTATGGCGGCACACGTGTCGCGAATCCAACGACGGGGAGGAAGAAAAGTCCGAGGCAGCGAGGAGGGAGAAAAGCGACGCGCACGAATCCCCCGGTGGTCCAATCAATGTGTGTACACCCTGGGCTCCACCAAGACACGGAAATAAGCCGCTAATCGTCTTGTTTACGACCTTTTTTTTCCTCTGCTCTCTCTCTCTCTTTCCCGTCGCCACAGCCACGCGTATAACGCGTACACCGCATACAGATGTATCACAGCGAAGGACACGCGCTCTCCTGTAAAAGGGCAAACAAACGCTCTGGCCACGCGGGTCAGACTTTCCATACAGTTTGTATTTATTCTACGGATAAGCTTCCCTCTGTTTTTCCAACCATCGCTACCGATCAGACTCGTCGGACAGCGATTGTCCCAATGGGCCCCGCCGCCCGCGCCCCGCCCCCCCCCCCCCTCGGGAATACAAAGGACGGGTCGTTGCCCCCCCCCCCCCCCCGGACGAGAGTAGCGCGCGTGTATCGCACGGCGCAGCAGCGTCGTTGTCGATTCCCCGCGCGCAACGTCCCCCGGACAATTAGCCTCGCTGGGAAAGGGGGGGGAGCTTTTTTTCCGCGAAGGAAAAGGACGCGCGCCGCATGATAGCCAGTCGAACGGTGCGCTCTCGAGGCGTCACAATACGCTCGCTGAATTCAACACCCTCCGCCGTCTGCGGCGTTTCCGTTGCGGCGCGAGGAATCGGCAATTATATCGATCCGTCGCTGATCGGCCTCCCCCTCTCGTCCCACGGTGCGGTTGCAAGTGTTCGAAGGTACAGGGGGTCGCGCGCAACGTTTCGCAATACACACGAGTGATTCTCCGCAGCACCGAATCAAAAGCGCGATGTGTATACTACCTTCCAACGGAGGGGGGGGTGGGTGCGCGCGGCGGGGGGGGGGGGGGGGGGGGTTGGGGCGCGGGGGGGGGGGGGGGGGGGGGGGGGGGGGGGGGGGCGATGTCCAAAGCTCTCTCGCGCGCGTTAAGCCGGCGCGAGTCGGCAATAAACTTGGGCGCGGACTGCAACTTATCGCTTTCATTAGCGTGCGCATGCGGGGATCCGCACGAAGGAGTAGGTCCAGCGGGGGGGATTTCGCGCGGGTCGAGAGCCTCCCGCTGTTCCGAATACGAGATATTATACATCTCGCGCTCTTTTTACCTTCCTGCCCGCTGTATGTATATGAAACCAGCTCTGTCGTAACGTAATACACGCGCGCGCGCGGCGAAGTTGGCGGTACAGTGTATTTTCTCTCGGCGACTCTGGGTGATATGTTTTGTGCCGTTCCGCTGTCCAGTCGTGTTGTTCCGTGCACGAGGTCCGGCGAATTTGAATTTTCCCCGGCCCGCAGGGGAGACTCGGCGCAAGGACCGTCCGTATCCAATTACCCGAAATCTTCGCACACGGGAGGGACGCGGGTCGGTGGGGGATGGATGCACGTTTGATCTCCCTCTACCCTATGTACCTGGTACGCGCGCGAAACACGCTGCAAGACGCCGCGCATCCTTTTACCTCCTCTTTTCGAACGTACTCCCCTCCCTGTGCGAATCCGCACGCTCTCTCTGCCCCGACTCTCGTTTCTCGTTTTTCTCGCGCACGCGAAGCAGGGGGGCGCGGGAGAAAGCGCATACCGTCGTCCACTCTAATTTGAATGTAACAACGTTCCGTTCGGTCGCAACCCGATACCATCTCCGTCGACGACGACGACTCTCGGTCAGCGGGAGAGGCTGACGCTCCCTCCCTACTGCAGAGACACCGCACGCTTTACGCAGCGGAGGGAGAAACGCGTTCGCATACGTACCCCCTTCCACGCGGACCTAAACGAATTCGGACGACGCGCGGACTGCGGCCGAGGATACGAGGGGAAGGCGACCGGGAAACAGCGGGGGACAAAGGGAATATTATTATTATTATCATCAGCGGAGCCGGGCCTTTGAAGTGGCGCGCGCGTCATCCGCGGGAAAAATGCACCCGCGCGACGATAGACTGTGCCCCGCCAGCAGCCCCGTACGTATGCCGATTCTGTTTGCTGCACGTCAGAATCCTCGATTGTTTTACTACTGCTGCTGCTGCTGCTGTCGGCCCCCCCCCCCCCCCCCCTGTCCGCGAGATCGCGAGATTAAAGCGCGGGGTACAACAAAGGCCCGCGGACCCGACGGCTTTCCGATGTTTTTGCCCGCGGAGCGAAAAACCGGGTGCGACCGATGTCTGTCCCCGAACTGACGCCCGAATCATCGCGATCGCCGAGAGATCCGCACCCGACGATGAGTACGTACACAGGGTACATCACGCAAGTACTCACCTATTTGTGCGCTCTCCGTCCCGATGACCCATCGATCAGCCCCCAGACGGCACGCACCGCCGTCGGCCGTGTTCGGGGGACTCGCGTCGCGCATAATACTTGCTTACCGATCGGCAGCAGTCGAGCACGCGCCAGAGGAGGTTTGATCGACGGTGCCGGGGTCGAGAAGGTATATATGTATAGTTGCACGGTACGGGCCCCGAATTCAAAATTCTCGACGCTCCCCGGCAGTCGTAGCAGTGGCAGCGACGACGCGGGCCCCGCATGACGCGAATTCGCAAACACCGATGCGGAGTACAATTATACCCGATCGATCCCCCGCTCGGTGCCATCGGGAAGTTGCCGGCGAGACTCGCGCCAAATTGCTATGAATAGCCGGACGGTCGATCGCTGTTGGGCAAAGAGCGCGCTGTCGTGTTTATGTGTGCATCCCCGTGCGGTAGGGATCGATCATCGATATTCCATATGTCCCGCTCGAAGGGACTCTTGTGTAAACGAAGTATTGAAAGATTCGCTCCCGCGGACATGGATAGGTGGACGTGACGTCTGGTAAATCGGTATCATCTTCTACATTGTCACGCGCGTCGCTGTGTACACATTGGAGAGAGAGGTCCTTTCCGCGCGGGGAAACGAAAGTCTGGCCTGTAACAGGCACGGACAAGGTAATTTTCACGTCCGTTGGGGGCCGAAACTTTGCGGTCGGCGAGAGGACGTCAAAGACGGCCGACCGACCGGTTTTCAAATCAGCGATGTTATATTATACACGACAACGCTTTTTCGGCGATCGACGCCGCTGCAGCTGTCATTACACTCCTCGCTGCACTATTGTCGTTTGATCTTCGCAGTGAAGGTTTTTCCGTTACTCCTTTACATCCGCGGTTTTACGTCTGCGAGCGGTGAGTCCATCATCCGTTGTTTCGATTTTCTCATCTCTACGCGCGTACCGGCACCGGCGTCGCGTCCCGGTCGGCTCGTTGGAATTTGCTCCAGTCATCGACGAGTAAACGATCCCAACCGCGCCGGCCGCTGACGATTCTTCATCGCGATATCTCAATCTCCCGCGGAACGACAGCGGCGCTGAAGGCCGGGAAGAATGGAGCGAACATCGTTCTCGAAGCACTTTGTCAATCCGCCTCCGCGCGGCTCCCCAGCGGGTGTCTGTATATAATAACCGATCGCTATCTCGACCGCCGCGCCTATACCCGCGCGCGCGTTGATCGGCCGACGAATCTCGGCTTCGTTTTTTCCTCGCCCGGCGCTCTCTTGGAAGGTCACCCATCGGGCTCCCTTTGACGGATGAGCCAGCGTTACCGCGCGCGTGGGTAAGCATATACACAGGTCTCACCTGACGATGATGACCGTACGTCGGAGATCGGGGAAATTTTCTCGCGCCCAGGGTGACAGTGCTGGGATGGTATCTCGCGTGTGGAGAAAAATCGAGCCGACAAGTTGTGGGACGCGGGTCGCGTAATCTTTGTTGAAAAATCGACCAGTACAACGCTACACCGGCGAGGACGAGTGTTTTGGGCGCCGGCTCGAGAAGCCGCGGTGTGACTCGTTTGCATACGTCCCGAGTATGCATACTATACTTGTGTATATCCTTGCTCTTCTTGTTGACATTCAAGCGGTGCGAAAGCAATCGAATTGGCACCGGAGCGTGATTGGCCAAACAAAAGGACGAGCGCTCTTAAAGAGCCGGACGACTCGGGGATAATTTGATACGTCATCGGGAACAGGGGAACTCGATACGCGGGCCCATGAAGACGCTTCGCGCCGCTGGTGCACGATCGCAAAAGTAAAAAGCGGCCGAGGGGGGAGTAGTTTCGCTATCTCACGAGGATAACGTTACCCGCCACCACACCGACGATGTTGTGAATCTCGGCGCGCGGGTATGCATGTGCACGGATCGAATTATATCATCGGACGACGGTCGGAAGTCGCCGCGCCACTTATCAACCGGTGGATATTGGCCGAATGAATTTTCACGACCCCGGTGAATCCAGCCGCGATCGATCTTCTCCTCCGCTTTAAAACACTCGCGGGGCTAATTCGCGGCGGTGAATCATAATCGACGCGCGACTCCGGCGCCGAGGATAGGGGGATCTTTTGGCACGCGTTCCGAGATAAGTGCATCGCTCGCTCGGACGGAGGCGAAGAACGCCGTCGTTTTTCCGTCGCGGGACATTTGCCGCGAAGAAGTGCCGCCGCAGTCGTCGTCGTCGTCGTCGTCGTCGTCGTCTACCCGGGATATCTTTACTTTGCACTTCCTGCGTGGCTCGGAGTTATGCTCCCCGGCGCACCGTGTACCACTGTCCTCGCCACGGAAGTAGGCAAATTTGTTTTCATACTCTAGGAAACGGCCCCGCCGAGACGTACAGTCTCGTCCGATCGATCATCCTCCGTCGTATACAATCATCATGTCTCGCGACGAAAATTGAATCATTGGGGTATATGATTTTCATCGAGGTGGTGTTAATAAAATTGCCCGCCATAAGTATGTAATACCACGAGGAGCCGGGGAGATCGTTATTACCACTTGGAGGGGGTATAATACAGCAGAGTATAAAACCCACACGGAGAGGCCCCCGGTCCGGGTTACGATACGATAAAACAAGTCATTTTCCGGCCAGCTCGTCAGCCCCGCGAGCCGTCCTTCTCTCGTTTCTTCTGGGAAAAAGTGTACCTCTGCGCACAGCGCCGGGGAAAAGGACGGCGAAACGACAGCTCGTAAAACTCCGGAGCATCTGGACGCCCGGCCGCTCCGAACCCCGGCGCGAAAATCCTCCGGGACGCGGCTTGGCTCGCCGGGCCGTCTTTACGAGCGCATCAGGCCGGATTTATGCTTACTTAAGAAATCACTAGTGCACCTCGACCCCGCGACGAGAGCCCACCCCCGGAGCAGATATCATCTGGGCCGCTTGATGGCCCCCTCCTCCTCCTCTATCGCCCCTGCGAGTCGTCCTCTTCTCGCCTTTGCCCGCACCCACGCGACGTTTGTGCATGCACTTGGGGCATTTCACAAAAACTGCGATGTTTCATGAAGCCAGTGTGTTTATAAGCAACGCATTTTGTTATTTTGAGCCAAATTTTAATTTTTTCTAGATTAATTTTCTAACAATCCAAACCGCCCAGCACGCTTTCTAGTGATTAGAGCAAACAAATAAAAAATTTTAAGTGTACAAGTGTTAAGCCTAGTTTTGACACTATTGAATTGCGCGAGACAAATGATTTTGGGCCAAGTGGTCCATTCTTTGATACTTGGATTTGATCATTTTTTATTAACGTAATGCCCCTAATCTCGAAGGTAGATGGAATTATCGGCTATAATGTACGCATGCTTCTGGTTTTAATAGGTACCAAACTAAATTTTGTTGAAAAATTCCTTAAAAAAATTATGGGGCTTCAAAATCGTAAAAACAGTAACGTTACGGTAGTGACAGGTCTGTCATGTAATGCTTTTTGAGCAATCCCATTGATTAACGTGTATGTTCTAAAAATGACAATAGAGCCAAACCAAAAAGTTTCCAGCCAGCTTGGATCTCACATGATACAGAAATAGCTATTTACGCACCTAGTGAGCGAGGTTACGAATGTCTTAAATTTCACGAGAATAAACGCCCGAGGTGAAGCCGAGGGTGGTTAACGTGAAATCTAATGCATTTCTTAACCTCCGAACGTGGTGCGTATACTATTTTTCTGCATACCCTCGTCGAAAGAGCTGATT
>JAPYYV010029430.1:0-10587 GCA_030522625.1 Copidosoma aretas | reverse complement strand
GCAGCAGTATTGTCAAGTAAATCATATATTTTGAAAGATTTGTGAATAGAAGGGACTAATCGATGGAAAAGTTCCCGCTGCACACGCTGGTATCACGAAGGCTGTATTCTGCAAACAAATCTGCCAGTAAGTCAACAGACGACAGTATAAAAACATGTGGATCCGACAAATACACAATGGCATGCTGTCTCTTTTGCACTCACATTATGTCTCACTGTCTTTTGCTAGCTTACGGCGTGGCGTCAACTGAGTCAGCTTACTCGTTGGTAACTGTAGCACGTTTATGTACGAGTAAAGATATACACGGACATGCAGCTGCATGCATAAGTATATACAACGTTGTATACGAAGTCGACGAGAGATCGGAGAGGCCTTCGAGTCGGCAAAACTCGACCGCTTCTGAGCTCGTACGACCGACTCCAAGTACTGTACAGTAGATATATGTATACACACGGTCCGCTGCTGCGGCAACTGAGCGGAGTGGGGGAAGCATGTCAGGTCGTCGGTTTTTCCCAGTTCACTCCCGGCCCCAAAACACGTAAAAAAAGCTTCACTTCAATAATAAAAAATATATGTTAAAAATGTCCATAATAGTACATAATCGTAATTCATATTACTTGAAGAGAGCACATTGCAGCCCAGTTCTATTGCTACCATCAAAAATACTATATCATAGTTTAGAGATCAAATCTTGACGTATACGTACAAATGCAGTATCTGATATCCGAAGAGCGTACGCTAGATTTAAGCTTTGGCTTATTACTGGTCATCACCACAGCTAAGTTGAGATTATAAATTTGTGTGTATGCTCCAAGATTCATAATAGCATTAAGCTACGTAGAATGACAGGATAAGAGTCACCATGGATATTAGTTACTGAGACCCTCGAGTTTAAAATACGTGGTATAGGTTTTTACGCTACCCGAAAGTACAAAGTACTCTATAGTTTGTTTACTCTAAGTGCATGCGTAAACATTTTGTGCTTGCGCGAGCCTACTTTACTTTAATAAAGATATATTTTTCCTCAGTATCTACATACTTTGCGAGAGACGCCAACCCTTTAACTTCAGACGTGTAGAAAACAACTTTTATTTATGAAATCTTTTTCAAATAATTATAACTACCATGGATTAAGAAATGTCTTCTTCTTTTCAATTTTTTTATACTATCATTTTTTATTTTATTTTTGTAGAACGCTTTGAATTTTTTTAATAATCTATAATAAAGATATCTTTTTTCTCAGTATCTACATAATTTGCGAGGGATTGGTATTAATAAATTGACTTTTGTGTTAATCTTTATTTTTAATCTCCGTTAACAATCGTTAAATCATTTAATATTTGTTATATTTATATGATTGATATATGACAATTTATGTTTTTCGATAGTTATGAGTATCACGGCTAGAAAAATACATGCCTACAATACAATTAAAATTTATTTAATAGTCACAATCATTCTAAGAATGACCTCCCTATTGCTTATTTTTCGTTCTTATTTTTTTAATATTATTAAGTTCAATTCTCTGATATCAGTATGAATTTTACAAGTCGAGAACACTGTTGACTATCAAAAGACTTCCTTCCCTTACTAAACTATTCTGTTGCAATGGAAGGATTTGCTGTATGATTTTCTGCCGGACATCCTGCAGAGTTATTGTTTGTTTTTTTCGCAGGATTTTCTAGGTTCAGGCATTTTCTAGGGGATTATCTCCAGTTATTTCACCGTTGTCACTAAAAGATATTATAAAATGTAATGCAAGTCTGCCCCTAACAATATGCATGTACATGTTCCTAATTGGAGTCTGCCCTTTACATGGTAGGATACATGTAGGTGTTCCTTATTTTATTCCATTACTAAACTCATTCTTATCAGTGATATATTCAAGAGTTGCGTTATGACCACTTCTCATATGAGTCCGAATGGGTTCCTTATGCAAATTTTTCGCGCCACTAGACCACACTCTAAGTGAGGCTCCTTTTGCGGCAAGACGCAAGCTATTGTAATAGCTTAACGGAGCTTCAGACGCTGTAGGGTGGTACAAGACGTCATAGGCGCTACTTGTAAGTCTTTTTTACATAGAGCTGTGCTTACGTAATGTGCCAAAAACAGGCCTGCTAGACGAAATATACCTGCCAAAGGAACTTGTCTTGAAAACACCTAATGTCGTTTTTAAGATTTATCTAAGATAGAAATTCTAGATGGCAATATTTTGTCTAGCAGCCCTGTTCAGTACTATTTATCAGATCGCGGCTTTACTTTACGTTAAGTAACGATACACTTTTCAATAGTTTCTGCTAAATACAATTACGTATCTTAGATAAATTATTAGGATCAAAAATTAAATGTTCTAAATGCAATATATGTTGTAAATCTGTATATGTTTCGAATAAGTCATGCGGAGCGAACAGAAAATTTCAAGGGAGTATATCCACTTTTAACGATTTTTTCTAATTAATTCGTCAATTTGACATTGTTCTTGACCTCCAAATTGGGATAAACTTTAGGGCAATATTCCTAAATCCCCTATAAATACAATCACGTATGCTAAAATCTGTCGCGAATTATATCCACGTTTTTTCTAATTCCTCTGGGCTATTTGAAAAAGCGACTTCCACTGAAATTGGTACCTTTCGATAATGTTCGATGATTCTAGAGGAATATAAGGTTTAATGGGTCATTGACTTTTTTTGATTGATCTATGGAAATTAGCAACGGAAGAAGTGTTTTCAGCTGCAATCGTTCGTTCGCGACAATAAGGGTAACTTCGGCCATCATCGGAGATTTATGGGCGTAAGCTAGCGTAAGCTACGGTGAAAAATTCATATTGTTAGGTTAAAAAGGTATATCGTAACTAAAATGGGAACCTGTAGGTGGGCGAGAAGAAGCGTAAGGAGGCGTAGAGGGTCTGTGAAGGAGCCGCTTGAAAAAGTGTAGGGAGTTGGGGGGTGGGCAAGAAGGGGCAAAGAGGTGCGTGGTGGGTCAGAGTAACAATAAGAATATGTGTAAAAATAGCATATTTTTACCTTATTTTTAGACAAACTTTTGTTTAAAGTGAAAATGAGGTGGGGTGGCGATTGGGGGCCATTACTTCCGGCCCACACGAATTAACTATATAATAGAGGAAAATATATACATCTTTCTATACTATATAGTTGTATGAACCAAAATTAGTCTTGCCCCCCCCCCCCCCTCGCTATCCTACACTCCGCCCCACTTCCCTTTAGCGCCCTTTTTTATCATGTAGTTATTTGTTCAATTATACGTGATTTTGAACCCATTTATAATAGGGTTTATTCTCCTCCGCTTCCCCGCGGCTCCCCATCATTCTCCCTCTCACCAATTGACATTTATAATTTGGTTCCATTTACATTGCTCCGTTGAACATTTTTTTAAATTATTATTAAATTAACAAATACATAAAATGAGATAGGATGAGGGTAGAAAAAAGGCTTTCTTGGTATCAAGAAAATAATTAAATAATATTGTTAAATTCAGGAGTATTGTAAATATATCGAAGACTCTACGAAGGTTAAAAAATAATGAAAACCATTTAATTAATTAAACAATTTATTTAATTTCTGTTACATTGTAGCACTTCGTATGCCGATTCAAACCATCAAATTAACAAAAGAAAATTGTACATTTAGATCATTAATAACTTTATACTGTTAGTAATAATATACAGAATAGTTATGGATTACGAACGTGAATGAATAATTTATTCATTATTTGGCACTCAGAAAATAACTATTTTTTACGTAATAAGAATTTTTTGAATAATATTTCATGTACAATTTCAATGGCATTATATTTTTTTTATTAGATTTGAATTGAAAAATGCACTTCATACATTGTTTAAATCTAATAGCAAGCGAAAACATCTATGACTTGTCATTCCTTTTGGAAGTAATACAGATGCAATTCCAGCCTATGTCATTGACAAAAAATTTTCACCTTAAAAATAGAGTGATCAATTCTTTTTAAATACAAAAAAGTTACTCTTGATCACCCGTAATAGTTATGTATAAATATAAATGAAAAAATCTTTTTTTGATCTTTGCTTGATTGTACAAATAATATTTTAGACATACTTTTAAAGTAAACAATATCGTGATTGTTGTTATTAGGTGGCAAAATAGGTTTTTCTAGTAATATCACATACAATAATTTACAAAATTTGTCCTCTAATTTAGAAGTATAATTTTTATGAAAACGGGCACGATTATTTTTATAATTAATAAAATATTCTGTAAAATAGTTTTGATATTCGTTTGAAAAGCCATTAACTACAATTTTTTCTAAAAGTAAAAACCATACAAAAAATTGTCTTATTTGGAATGGCAACATAACGCTGAACGCTTTATTGAAAATATGATAAACTCAAGAATCGTTGTGAATAAACCCATGGAGATAGCAGTATCTTTAAAAGTTTTATAAATGGTTCTATTAAATGGTACAAAATCCTAAAATTTTGTTATACTTCATATTTCATTAAATGACAATTGTTCAAAAAAAAGTTCATGATAGTTAAAGGAAAAAATATTGACGAAAAATAGCTGTATATTTTATATTATTTTTTTGATCTAACGGAGTTTTAGTTGATTATTAAAAAATAGTTTTGAAGAATAATTAAACGATGTTGCTAAATAGTCAGTTTTATTTAATTTGTATTGAGCAGTATGAATTTTTTCACAATTTTCTCAAGAACCTCAAAATTTTATTTTATTCAAAAACTGGGGGTTCGACGCACGGAGCGCACAGGGGGCGGAGCTCCTTAAGTGTATATATATGTATATAAATTTATATATATATGGGTGATTCCGCTGAACCTTGCACTATTTGCATCCAAAATTATCGGATTTCGGAAATTAATTTTTCCAAACTATTTTGCGTTATGTATTATCATTACAGCATCAGAAATCGATGCTAAATAGTTATAGTTTCCGATCTGGAATTGCCACAGGTACTGTTTTAGTGACTAGCCTTCTACCAGGTCACCTAAAAAATGCCTTTTCGACAAAAAAAAACATTTTTTCCCGTATTCTTGGGACAAAAATAGAGACAAAATATTCCGTGACATTTTCCTCTAAAGTCAATAGTATTCGAGTGAAAAATTTTTAAATTTTGATAAAATGGACCTATGTATCCAAATTTTCAAACTTTGCGAATTTTTTACTCGAAAACTATTCCTTTGAGAGAAAAATGACAAAGGACAATTTCTTCTTACTTTTAGATAAAGTATATGAAAAAAAATCTTTTAGTAATAATTATTTGATCCTGCACTTACAAATTCGTTAATTCGCCATTACTGAACACATTTAAGTACATCACAAGCGCCGGACTGGGGTCGTATGGTTGGATTGCGTCAGGCATACTTTCCCACAACATAAAAAAACACCTTAACTTGGTGCAGAGCACGAAAAAAGCTTTAAGCAATTTTTTTTCTATGTATTGAAAAAAGTGCGGTTATGGATCTGACCGTTACAGAACCCACATTTCGTTTTCAAAGTTCTCCCATTTCTTTGCGATTAATTATTATGGATTTTTCCGCAGAAATGGCACTTGATGTAACTGTAACCTTGAAAAAATCGACTTTTTGAAAGAAAAATATGTAGCCAAGTAGAGACTTTTTATGGTTACAGAACTGACCGAGTTTTTAAATAAAGTAATTTTCGATCGATGAAACAGCTCGTGTTAATAGATCGTCGAATTTTTGGTCGTCCTATCGTGTGTAAATAATAGTTTGACATTCAATCTATGAAAGCCAGCGGTTTTGAAGGTTCATGATTGGTGTACAGTAATCGAAAAATTCTATCAATGGCGATGCAAACTTCTTTACCTAAATTGTAGGACAAAAAGTAAACAGCTCGTGACAGGAGGGTTCATCGAATATAGACGTCAAAATAACGAAAACTTTCAGTTAAGGGGCTATAATTTGAGACATCCACCATAAGAGACCGTTCACTTTGCTTATTTTTGCTCACCATCACGTATCAAGGAGTTATTTTCGATTTGGACAGGCTACAGAACTGACATTTTGACTCTTTAATGATCTGTAGATCAAAGTGTACACTTTAAAATTTGGTTTGATGGCATGAAACAGTTGGGCACCAACACTACACGTACTTTGGCACCCATAGGGTTATCTATTTCACTCTTAATTCTGTGCACGAGAGCAGGACACTAATAGTGCAAGTTTTGCCGGAATGACCTATATATATATAGAGCATTCTACAATACACCCACATTTTTTTTATTTTTCTCAAGTGTGAGCCAATATTCGATTTTTTATGTAATTTCATAAGGTTTTGAAATTTGCTAAATCAAAATTTATAGTTAGATATAGAAAATTCAAATCGCAAATCTAATATGGCGGAGATGAACACAAATTATTGCAATTTGAAAAATCTTATAATATCCTGTATGTATTTCTAAGATAAAGTTGATCTTCAGGATTTTTAGTTTGAGTGCATAGTTTTGAAAATAAAAAATGACGAAGAGTTAAAAATGACTAAAACGACTAAATAAACCTATATATATCTTGTTTTTGTCAATTTTGCGCCCATATATAATTGTTTAATGTAATTTCATTTGGTTTTAAAAGTTTGTACATCGAAATTTGTAGTCAGATGTATAAAGTTCAAAATGGGGGATCCGATGTGTAATTTTTATGTAAAGTAAAATAAGGTAAGAATATGCTGATTTCTAATGATTTTTATAGCAAGTCTGACCAACCATGCCCTCTACGCCCCAAGATATGCGTTTTCAAGCTTAAATTATTGGTGGTAATACTAAGGTAAAAATGCCGTATGGTGTTTCAGTTTTTTTTCAAATAGTGGCTCAAAAATATGGAAAATGGCGCTGTTTTTGCGACTTTTGTATATTTTTGGCTTGTTTTCGCAGCTAACAAAAATTTAAGCTCTTAAAGGACGCATTTTGGGGCTTAAAGCATTAGTAATAGTATGTTGTTTCAAATTCCGTATGGTGTTTGAGTTATTTTTCAAAATGGCGGCTCGGAAATATGAAAAAAGGCACTTTTTGGCAGTTGCACGGTATTTTTTGCTTGTTTTTCAGCCAAGAAAAATTTAACATCTATAAGTATACTTTCCAGGGAGTAAAATATTAGTAAAAATTCTACGTTTAAAATGCTGTATGGTGTTTACGTATGGTGTTTAAGGTTTTTTTCAACATCAGGATTGCAAAATATGGAAAATTGCACTATTTTTAGAGTGTCCGTGACGTTTTCAGCTGGTTTTTGCAGGCAACAAAAATTTTATTTTTCAAACGATCTATTTTTGACCTTACACAATCCTGCAACATATAAACATAACATAAATATGCAGATCAAAAATTAAATGGTTATTTTTTTCGTCACACGTATGTTCTAGTATTGGTTGTTAACTTATTGATTATGTAACAAATTTATAATTTTTTATGCTAATGTAAAATGTGCAAATCTTATCGAATCGTCTCTAGTTTGATCATACCGTGACGCTTTACTTTGGATACTTTAATATTAGAGAGTTGCAATGTAGTCTTTCGAATTTGAGAATCTTTTTATAATCAATTTTTTTTTTGTAGTAACAATAAATGCGTGTCCGTTGTGAATATTTGGGACCCGTTTAGCTTCAGAAAATATTTTTTTCAGGGGTGTCTGCATTTTGTCATGCTCTTATTTGGTATCATATAATATTTTTATATTGAAAAGTTTTTTTTCCCTATTCATACAAAGCTTCGAATGTTAATATGGCTTCGGTTGGTTTTGCTTAAAGACTGGCTCTCGTAGCTCCCCTTTTAAAATGTTAAATTGTCGATCCTGCTCTCCATACTTCAATACAACCAATGTATATAGAGCGTTGGCACACTATCTGTGGGTTGGACGACTCATGTCTACGATATATCGCCACGGCGCAGCGATAGGATAGAGCCTGACAAGGCTGACGTTAGGACCAATGAAACGTTGCTTAAATCAAGAACATTGGGAGTTTTTCTCAATTTGCTCTCTCACCAGCTGTCAACAGATCGTGTGCTAACGCGCTATATACATAGGTTGTATGTATTTTTCTACTTTAAGATAAATATTATTTTTTTCAAAAGTTAGGATAAAAAAGTAACGGTATAAAAAAAGCTTATGATACCATAACTGAAATGAGCGTACTAAGATATGTGATTTATATTCTGTAATGACGAACAATCCAAGCCCAAAAACCCATTTTTCATATTTTTAAGCTGCCATTTTGAAAAATAAATTTAAAAACGTTCGACATCCTAGACTACGAATTGACACCAATATTTTAAGCTCTAAAATGCGTTTTTGAGAGCTGAAATTTTTGTTAGCTGCGTAAACAAGCCGAAAATATAGGGAAGTCGCCAAAATAGTGCCATTGTCCATATTTTCGAGCAAACATTTTGAAAAATAACTTAAACATTTTACGGCATTTTGACCTTGGTATTATTACCAATAATTTAAGCTCAGTAATGCATATCTTTACATCTTACTTTTTTTTTTGGTGCGATAACAAGCCAGATATATCGATATATCGCATAAAAAAGCGCCATTTTTCATATTTTAGCTGCCATTTACAAAAATCAACTCAAACACTATACAGAATTTTGACTTAAGTATTGTTACTAATGGTTTAAGGTCACGAACGCGTATCTTTAAATCTTAAATTTTTTTTGGCTACGAAAACAAGCCAGATGTATCGCAATATCGCAGAAAAAAGCGCCATTTTTATATTTTTAGGCCACAATTTTGAAAAAAAAATTTCAAAACCATATAGCATTCAATTATATCTATAAGCACTAACGATTAAATCCAAAGAACGCATTTTTCATGTCTTTAATTTTTATTGGCAGTTAAATTACACAAGTGGTTTCACTATTTGGATAAAAATAGTGACCATATTAAGGTCGCAATCTTGAAAATTTTAAATTTGCCACACGGAATTTGATAGCTCTCGTCAACGGAATCTCCAATCTTACAAGGGGGAGATTTCGAATTCAAATTAAATTAAATTTTATTTAGCCTGGTTATCTTAATTGCCCTTAGTTTTACGCCTATTACGATTTACATTATTAATTTTCCAACAGAGAACACAAATTTTTCTAGATGCTGAACAAGGAGTACCACGATTTTTACACAAATAACTCAACTCAATTATACTGCCAGTTTCTGTCTCGCCTTTATCCTTTTCTTCTTTGTTCGCGTCAACTGCTGTCTTGCTTACGTCATTTTCTTCGTTGTTTACATCAGCTGGCACTTCACTTCTATTTATTTCAGCTGTTATTTTGCTTGCTACCGTGCCATGCGTGAACGGTGCTTTGTTGCGTGCGTGTGGAGGTGGGCTATGCTCCAACCGCAAATAACCTGACCATACTTTAGATAACATACTTTGTTGTACGCCTCTTTTTACAGACCAAGGCGCGCCATACGCGAACAGCACTCAGCAACCCAGTATGTATCCTCCTCTACATCCTTCTGTGGCCATCTTATCATGTCTGACTACAGGCGTATTGTGTCGCGTTCATTGACCCTGTTACACGAACAATAGCCTTGTTTTTCGAAACAAGGTGAAAACGGCTTTTGATTACGTCATTCGGTTTGACTTGCAATTTAGGAATGTATACTTCTTTCGAGTACAAAAATTCAAATGTTTTCTCGTTTGAGCATAAAATTTAATTCCTGCTTTTTGTATAATTTATTATAGTATGAAAATATCCTTTTTCAAGCATACTTTGATAAACTGAATTAAAATTAAAAAAAAATGTTATCCACGCCGTAGCAATACCTTAGAGGGACTGAACAAATTTTTTAGGTATTTTACATCTGGAAGCAAATATCAGAAATGTAAAGTAAAATAATTGTACCATTATATTCTTTTATTTTTTAAATATTTCGAATAAGCTATATGTTTTTATTTTTAATTACTTGATAACTGAAGTATTGTCCCAATGAATTTTTCTGTAACAACTGCAACTTCTGAAGATATCAATAAGATTGCCATTCATATGAAAAACTATCTCATTTTGAATAGAGAAATCATCAACAAATAAATCAAAATTTCTCGAATCACTAAACTTATAACCTATTGAAACAAATTAAGTATATTTTACTGCCACAGCCTTTTCAATTATCAGTATAAAATAAAATAATTTCTATCTTGGTTTTATATTATAGCCGCAAATCACAGAAAAATCTTTTATAGTAGCTGTAGAGCCTTTTTCGCCTCTTCGAAACACTGTGGCTTTTTTTGAAGGATTAGGGAATGTACGGTTGCTGTTATGGGTTATAATGGAAGGTCTCAGGCTGCTATATAAATAATTTGGTCTATTTGGATACATTCAGATATATAGAGGCCAGAGGGTAGGGGGGGGGGGGGCATAGGCTTCGGCTACTCTTGGAAGACGTTGGTTATTTCTCGGAAGGATTTGGTAATGTTTGTGTGCGGGGAGGGGGGCTGTAAGCAGTTGTGGAGATGGAGCTTGGTCAGCTCTTTAAAAAATTTGGCTCTTCTCAGAAGAAATGGGAATTGTGGGTGGCAGTAAGGAGGAGGGGTAGGATGATAAAAAAAATAGAAATAA
>JAPYYV010029403.1:0-10211 GCA_030522625.1 Copidosoma aretas | reverse complement strand
TCCACTATCAACAAAAAAAAAAATAAATAAAACAAAGACTTCGACCACAGGCTACGTCCTCGAGCATCGTTAGTGGAGACAGCTGACCGTCATCTCGTTCTCTATTCGCGTCGTCTCGTATCGCGCCTCGCTTGCCGCCCTACCCCAGAGGGCACTTTTAACGAAGTTCTTAAAGGAATATATATTTATAAATCCGGATCCATAAAAAATTAAATTATTATAACACTTCAATTAAAATATCTTAATAGGCAAGTTAATCAAATACAGAACGTTTAGGGATACTGCCATTTTTGTGCTCAATAAAACACGATTCTTCAGATCTCTCCCATACTGTACTAAATTTATCGTATTAGTAGAGTCCTCTTTTAATATTCTACAAAAAAAAGAATGTTTTTTCATAGCGTATTGATACCCGTTCTAACTTGAGTTGGGTTTTACAGGCACCCTCTACCACGTTGGTGTGGAGGGAGTTGATCCTAACCCCAACTATAACCCCTTTTGCCCATTTCCCCGTCATTACCCATAGTCCCTAGAATCCCTGTCCTATCTACCCCCCTGTTTCCACCCCCCGATCCCACATTTTCACAAGTAGTCCTGTACCTGCCCACAGTGCGCCAACTAGCCTGCCTCCGGGTCGGTCTGTGATGCAGAACCAGCCGCGAGACTTGGGAACCAATTCCAGCTAAAAACAACTGTGAAAAAAATTTCCAAGTTGACCAACCGGGATTTGAACCCGTGCCTTCCTTAAACAACCGTACTGCAACTGACCAAGAGTTGCGCCTCAGCCAACTAAGCTACGACTGCTCCAATAATAAGATATAAAAGAACAAAATATTTGTATTTTTTAGGGTTGGTATGCAAATGAATTTTTGAGGTTAATATTTGCTAATCACTTATTTTTTACAGCATGTTTCACAAATCGTTAATCGTTAATTAATTACAAGCACTGCATGCTTATTTGAAAAATGACTAAATATCAAGAGCTGCAAAGCAAGCGGTGGAGAATTGAGCCCCGCAGCATGCCAACGACAGCAGCGCGTTAACCTAGCAAAAAAATCAGTGTTTCTCGAGTCAATTCGTTTTTTTACACCCGTGGATATGTATGTCATATTCACTGTGGCACGTGACTTAGGACCGAGGTGGGCTGTAGGGTTTTGCTAATTGGTGCGTGTCAGTAGAGGTAGAGAGAGAGATAGAGAGAGAGAGAGAGGGAGAGTGAGAGAGAGATGGACAGAGAAATTTAGGCAAAAGGATACTTAGTGATTCGGAAAATCGGGTGGGCCTTGGTCAGTCTGTTACTTTCCTCTGTACAGTTCGGTCTCCAGTTGTTATTAACTGCGATCTTGTTTGCTTGACTTGGTTATTTCGGATCTCGTCTCGTGCGCAGGGTCGACAGAAAATTTTTTAAAATGCCGTTAACTGCAAGCTTGCGGATTGAAATTTGAAAATTAATTAACAAAAAATTCGCTCTCTCCAAGCGATCAAACTATGCAAACACGTTTCTGTTTTGCATTAATATACATATCTGTATAGATATACTAAGCAGTGCAATTTTATAAGGTCAGTAGACATTGTTTAAAAAAAATTTTTCACCCAAAAATGTTCTTAACATTTAGATAGAGAGATATTAGCATTCAGAAGATATATTAGATTGTAAGAAATAATTAAATAAATTTTAAAAGAATCGAAAGCTTACGTTGATTTATTTATAACAAATAATGCTAACGTTAATTTATTTATAGAAATGGTGTACGTTTAAATAGTGCGCGGTTTTGTGCAGTTTTCGTAAGCTCTAGCTGCGGGTACAACTGCAGATAATCTGGCAACCCTTCTCGTGCGCGCATTGTCTTTTATTTGATCGCGCTTTAATTTTAGTACATCAAACTCACATGTTCTTCCTTTATGTCGTGGGTCGGCATGACTGTGATCGAGATGATGTTCGGCGTGCTGCGAGCAAAATACGGCGAAAATCCGCTTCCGCGAAACCGCGTGACGATTAACTTGATTGACAAGGTGATTAGGAGGAGTGCAGACGCGCACGTAGTCAGACACATACATACACACACACACACGTACACGTTTAGGAAGTTTTGTTTCACACCTTAATTTTCACTTATTTATCTGTATCGGTCGTTGTTCTTCTCTTAGATTTTTTCTTCGGATTTTTCCCTTGAGCCACGAAATACATCATTATTCGTGGCTCATAAATACTGTCATTTTTTATTTGATTTCCTAATTCCATCCTTTCCTTCGTCAAGTAAACTCAATTAAGTTGCAGTGTAAAGTAGTTTGTCCGTTAAGTAAAACTTGTGTCAATTAAATTCTTAAAGTCAGTAGGTCAATATAAATATTGATTTTGTGTCCTATTTTTTTCCGTCTAGTTTTTTTGTCACGTTAGTGTGTTGAATATTCTATTTAGTTTCATCGCGGTTTTCCCTTATCATCTCTCCTAAAAGAATGAGTTACACGTGACTGTCGACAGAATAACTCTTGATCTGATTGTAACTCTTGATCTGATTGGTTGAGACTAGCTGAGAGCGGTAAAATTTAAAAACAAGAATTTGAAAAATTGAATAAAAAGTAATTTAAATATAAAAAAATTAAAACTAACTGTTATAAAATAGCTAATAATTATATTTTTCTTGAAAAGTAATGGAAATTAATGTTCGGTTAATAGTTGGGGGTTGGCGCGCGAAGCGTGCAGGGGGCGGAGCCCCCTAGTATCATTAAAAAATCAGTTGGCTTTGTTGAGTAACGCAGCAGCGTGCTGATACAACTAACAGGGTAGCGAAAACTATACTTGCTATGAAACAGTGCAAATAAAACGAATAAAACGAGTAAAATCAAAAGATGACGCGATGGATCTTTGACAATTTTATTATTTTTGAGTTGTAACTTTTCCATATTTACTTGTATTCGTAAGACAATAGAAGAAAAATATATGTCGAAATCTAGAAAAGAACTACTTATGGGGTATAAAAATTTAGAAAGATGATTTGATGGATCCTACCGTGTAGGAGCAATGTAATGTGTTCTAACAGGGCTTATTCTTTTCATCTTTACGTAGCACATCCGAAATTTCCCGCAAGACACCCAATATTATCACTTTTAGAAGAAAAACAGCAATGCGAAAGCAGCAGCAACGAAATGGAATCATAGCCCTCTTTTAATTTAAGCTTATTTCCAGATCATGTTACAGTATTCGTTGAGAAAGTAGTCTGAAGTGTGTTAACATACATTCAACTTACTCCGTGGTTTAGTAAAAAATGTTGGAATTGATTGCAGTGACAGGCGATTTTTTTAAATAATATTTATATTTCGAATTACTAAAGTATATCATTTTATATATCGCGAAAGAGTCTCATGTTTAACTTAAAGTTGTCTTTATTTATTTTTTATATCGTTGCATAATAGTTTTTTATTCATCGCAAAACAGTCTCAATGTATTTTCAAATTTGTCCCGATACATGCAAAATAGTTTTAAGGTAGTTCATAAGGTGGTCACAATTGTATAAAGATTTGGCGCCCCATTTCCGAGATATTTAATTTTTAATTCACATGTTTTAACACGGCATCTTATAAGGAAGTAATTTGGAATACCTGTTTTCGCTAATAACTGAAAAAAATTTCTTACAATTGTTGCAAAAGACGAGTATAATACGTAAAATGTAACTATAATCAATCTACCAAAAAATTTGAAATACGTCGCGTGCCGTTTTAAAGATATCTCAATTTAAAAAAAATTTGCCATGCTTGTAGTATATCTGTATAGTGATAAAGTTGTACTGAACTTTTTGCATTTCGTCAAAATAATCCATTCTTTTTAGTCAGCTTCGAGATGTTTATGTTTTTTTTCTTAATTAAGTGTAAACTGACCATTGAGTAACAATAATTATTTAAAAAATCAATGATAATTAAAAAAAAGTCTTCTATAATAAACAGGTTGAGAACTACTGAGCGGCATGAACTTCTTTAAGTTTACCGTAAAATGGCTACAATGTTTCTCAAGTTCCTCTTGAGTTTTCATTTTACAATCTAATTTATTACAATAAATTACTTTGTTGTGTTCAGTTGAATGAGAAAATGTCATGTCTCATAAAAGGCCGATGATAAAAAGTACAATGTAAATATCATAAAAATTTCGAGATCATATAGGCACTGAGTCTGTAATTGGGGCGCCATTTTTCACTTTAACACGTATGCTTATGGGAATGTAAAGGACTTTTAAATTTACGGTACAATCAATGACAATAAAGTAAGTACCGTCAAAACACGATCCCTATACTATGTAAGTATGCAAACGGTAAGGCAATGATCGCTGTGTGGGGTTAGCCTTGTTTAATCCAACCGTCTTGTGATCGTGACTATTCACTAGTCCCCATAAAATAACCTTTAAGATCGCGTTTATAAGTACGAGTTGTATCCATCAACGTCATACTTTATGGCAGCCCGCGCTGCTAAGAAAGCTTTCCTATATAGGCCCATATACATAATTGTCAGCAATTTTTTTTTCTCAGACAAAACTTCCTAAACGTATACGTGAGTGTGTGTGTATATGTGTGTCTGTGTACGTGCGCGTCCGCATTCCTAATCAGGGCTCTCTGAAGTGATAGAATGACGGTCAGCTTACAATAACAAAAAATTTTTAGCATGGTGATCTGACGGTAATTCTATCAGTTTTGGGGACCCCTGCTCCTAATCACCTTGTCAATCAAGTTAATCGTCACACGGTTTCGCGGAAGCGGATTTTCGCCGTGTTTTGCTCGCAGCACGCCGAGCATCATCTCGATCACAGTCACGCCGACCCACGATAAAAAGGAAGAACATGTGAATTTGATGTACTACAATTGAAACGCGATCAAATAAAAGACAATGCGCGCACGAGCAGGGTTGCCAGATTATCTGCAGTTGTACCTGCAGCTAGAGCTTACTAAAACCGCACAAAACCGCGCACTATTTAAACGTACCCACAAAAAATCGCGCACCATTTCTATTAATAAATTAATGTAAGCTTTATTTGTTATAGATACATCAACGTAAGCTTTTGATTCTTTTAAAATTTATTTAATTATTTCTTACAATCTAATATATCTTCTGAATCCTAATATCTCTCTATCTAAATGTTAAGAACATTTTTGTGTGAAAAATTTTTTATAAACAATGTCTACTGACCTTATAAAATTGCACTGCTTAGTATATCTATATAGATATGTATATTAATGCAAAACAGAAACGTGTTTGCATAGTTTGATCGCTTGGAGTAAGGAAATTTTTTTTAAATTAATTTTCAAAATGCAATCCGCAAGCTTGCGGTAAACCGCATTTCAAAAAATTTCCCCACGCACCGGCCTTTCAAAATCGCACGTTTTGCGAGAAACCGCACAATCTGGCGACCCTGCGCACGAGACGAAATCCGAAATAATAAAGTCAAGCAAACAAGATCGCAGTTAATAACAACCGGAGACCGCTCTGTACAGAGGCAAGTATTGGACTGACTAAGGCCCACCCGATTTTCTGAATCGCTAAGTATCCTTTTGCCCAAATTTCTCTGTATATCTCTCTCACTCTCCCTCTCTCTCTTTCTATCTCTCTATATCTCTCTCTACCTCTACTGACACGTACCAATTAGCAAAACCCTACAGCCCACCTCGGTCCTAGGTCACGTGCCACAGTGAATATGACATACATATCCACGGGTGTAAAAAAACGAATTGACTCGAGAAATACTGATTTTTCTGCCAACTTAACGCGCTGCTGTCATTGGCATACTGCGGGGCTCGATTCTCCACCGCTTGCTTGGCAGCTCTCGATATTTAGTCATTTTTCAAATAAACATGCAGTGCTTGTAATTAATTAACGATAAACGATTTGTGAAACATGCTGTAAAAAATAAGTGATTAGCAAATATTAACCTCAAAAATTCATTTGCATACCAGCCCTAAAAAATTATATTATTTTGTTCTTTAATATCTTAGTATTGGAGCAGTCGTAGCTCAGTTGGCTAAGGCGCAACTCTTGGTCGGTTGCAAGACGGCTGTTTAAGTAAGGCACGGGTTCAAATCCCGGTTGGTAAACTCGGAAATTTTTTTCACAGTTGTTTTTAGCTGGAATTGGTTCCCAAGTCTCGCGGCTAGTTCTGCATCACAGAGCGACCCGGAGGCAGGCTAGTTGGCGCACTCTGGGCAGGTACGGGACTACTTGTAAACATGTGGGATCTGGGGGTGGAAACAGGGGGGTAGATAGGATAGGGATTCTAGGGATTATGGGTAAAGACGGGGACATGGGCAAAAGGGGTTATAGTTGGGGTTAGGATCAACACTCTCCACACCAACGTGGTAGAGGGTGCCCGTAAAACCCAACTCAAGTTAGAACGGGTATCAATACGCTATAAAAAAACATTACATAGTTGATTCCGACGAAACTGGATCAGACAATGTACTTGCCTTGCATGCGCGTACTGAGGTGAAATGCATAAATTTCAAGATTAATATTCATGTAAAAAATTGCGCTCTTTTTGCTGCAATCATAAAAGAAAAAATTCTAGATCGTTTTGGGGGTCACATTCTTGAAAAAGAGTGTGAATGTCCTTTTCGTCTACTATCCCATTTCGATTCTTTTACATTCGACCCTCCCTGTGCGAACATCTAGCTCATACACCCAAACTGCAAAAAAAAATTGAGGTATTATCTACCTATCACCTTCTGTATCGAATCCAAATTTTATTATTAACAGTACGAGAAGTCTGTATATATTATGGCCCTAAAGTACAGTTAAAAAGTAGTGCATCGCACTGTAAGCCTTGACAACAACCTGAGTGGTTTGATGGAGCCATGCAACGGTGGATTCTTAAACTTCACTGAGAGATTAATTAATCAGGTGCGCTCGATCAGTACTAGTTCAAAGCTATTGCGCTACCAAAGACTTCAACTTTTTAACTGTGCGGGAATAAAAGTTCTCGTCATTTCCGTCCACCTTCGTCCTGCATTGTGTATAACCTTCAAAGATATAGAATACTCATTTTCTATAAGACAATGTTAAAGCATAAAGTAATACGTGCGCAAAAGAAATAAAAATTGTGGCTACAAGCTGTACTAGCTCTTCAAAGCTTAAAATGTCCTTTCCGTCCATGTCCTTTCCGTCCACCCCAATACTCAAGGTGTCTCTGATTTGGCTTCTGTACAGCAGAACTTTCCCAAACTTTTTTTTAGCTTTGTTGGGCTAAAACATAAGACAAGTGTCTCAGCTTTTGTTCAAATTATTTTTTTTTCGTGAAATACAACAGTAAACAGTAGTTCTACTTTTAACAATGAAAGCCAAGTAGTATGCTATTGTAGGTGGTCTCAACTTGACCAAACTAAAAGCTTATGAAGGCTCAACACACCATATATAGTCAACAATGTATATAGGTATAGTCATAACCATAGCCATATATACAGCGCGAGTTTCGCAGACGACGCTCTAACCTTATAACCTTTACTTTTCCTATTGTGTCTATACCTCAGAAGGAAATATCCAAATAAAATCCACAGCAACTCATATCTTTATTTGGGGCCTCCTTTAGTGAAACCCTATCGGTTAAATCAAAATTTTTTGAATTTCGTAATTTCGTACCACCAATCCAAAGTTATAGCGGTTTAAAGATAAACATCGGATTTTCGATGAATACCACGAAATCTTATTTTCAGCGATTTCTGACGATCTTTTTTAAACAGCTGACACTTTTAATCGGTGGCACTAAATTAACCAATCATTGTTTTTATGTATAGGGCTCGATTTCAGCCTTCATTCAAGCTATGTAAGAACACTTCAATCTCCAACACAACTAACCCACACGTACTAGAAATAGACATACATTTTTTTTAAATTGACTAAAATTCACTTTTACAAAATTTTGTATGTCATTTGACCAAAAAAGTTTGTAGTGAAATTGCTTTGGATATTTGTTGCAAATAATATTTGACGTAAAAATACTACGAAATATAGTTTTCATCACTCTAACCTAAAAATCGCACCTTCGCCGCTTCTTTTCGGCTCTCGTGATGAAAAATATAGTGACCTGGTACTAGGGACGTTTTCTTGCCTTCCTCGATGTTTTCCTTCGCTTCGCTCGGGCAAACAACTTCGAGGAAGGCAGGAATACGTCCCTAGCACCAGGGTGGTAATATACTATTTCGTCACAAATGTGCATCTCTCCAGGGCGGTCCCTGAGCCCGAGGGCGCTTGCGAAGCAACGCCCGAGGGACCGTTGTGACCCCCCTGGTCGGATGCACTTAAGTGGCGAGTCCTATTTTTGCTACCAAGGGTATACCAAGGTTGCAAAAGTTCCCGAAGTAGGAAAAAAAATTTTTATAGTATATTACGTCCCTAGAGCACAAAGTACAAACTTGAGCGCCAGAAGAGCGCGGTTGTTGTATGTTTGTGCCCAAATGGCGTAAGTATATCATTTTTCTGAGCGATGGTGCGAGGTGTGATTTTGGGCCCGTGGGCCCAAAGTGCGGCCTGGAGGCAAAAAAGCTTGCCGCACTTTATGCCCATTGTAGAAAAACCAATTTAATTAGAAAACCATTATTGAAGCCATTCTGAGCCAGTTAGGGTGGAGTGAGATATATATATATATATCTTCCTATATTATATAGTTGTATAAACAAAAGTTAGTCTCAGTCCCCCTTCCGCTCCCCCTCAGCTCCCCCTTTAAATCACGTAGTTGTTCGTTCATTTTTACGTGATTTTTAACCCAATTTTTTTTGGAGGCGGGCAGGGTTAGCCTAGAACTAGGCATAAAAAAAAGGAATAAATTTACTTTTTGCACATAACAAAAATGGACAAGAGCAGGAAAATAAAAGCAGAAAGAAAAAGATGTAGGTGAGTTTAGAAGTTTTTAAGTGATGGACTGTAGGATCTGCAATGAAAGAAAAAAAAATATAAAGCATACTTTGCCATGTAAGGAGGAAAAAAAAACAAATGAAATATTGATAATATCAGTCAGAAATATATGATCAAAAGATAATGGAGAGATATGCAGGAGGAAGATGATTCATGTGAAAATACAAGATATTTATGTAGGTAAATAAGGCACGACAGTAAAGATTGGAAGTTTAGAAATATGTTATGCATTATAAATTATAATATTATGCAAATGTAAAAAGAAATTATAACACTTTATTGTATGTTTAATCAATTACATAAGTTAATCAATTGAAAATAATATTAGTACTAATATAAGAGGATAAAATTTTTTAGTAGTAATGAAACAAACAAAGAAAATATAGTAGTATTTCAAAATCTATATATGATATAAAAAAAAAAAAAAACTAAACAATTTACATTTACAAATGTTACGAAAAAATTTCAAAATGATATCTTATTATAAACTTACATCCATGATTGATTCTAAAATTACCAAAGATAACAAAGAAAGGCTCATAACTATTTCTGTAATAATAATGATTGCGTAAATAATGTGTACATATAAATATGAATCAGTATTAACCTTAAATACCAGTTATAGTCTTTGTCAGTATTACATTATATTTAGGTAGGGCCAGCTGGATAGTGTTGATGTCTGTTGTTTCTTGTAAGTAGTCGTGACCTGTCTTACACAGCAGTGAGCATAGTGAAGAGTACCAATTAAGTTTGTTTTTGTTGCTAAGTAGTTTGTTTGTCCTCATCAGTTCTTGCAACATTTTATTTGGGTATCGAGTGCGGTCCATTCGAAGAAGTTTACACCAGTAATTTAATGTCCTTAAGGCAATCTGGTTGAGCAACTTTACGCTGTCCGTTTCTAGTCTCAATGTGTAGCCTGGAGTGCTCGTGGGTACTTGGAGGTACCTTTTGAGGAAGGTAGTTTGAGTGTGTTCTAATTCTTGTGCGTGGTTTAGTGACCAGACCCCTGCTCCGTATAAAACTGTTGAGGCAACCACTGAAGTAAAAAGTTTTTTGGCTGAGATCAAGTCATGACTACTTTCTGAGTAAAGGATCTGCCAAATGCCACCCAGGGCTGATTTTCCTTTGGCTAGTATACTACACTGAAAAAAAAAACTGCTAGATTGACCGAGCTTCAATGCAGAAACAACGGTGCCGCCACATGCAGTGTCTGAACAGCTGAAATGACATGCAGACCCATGCAGTTTTTGCATGGGTCAGTCACACCGTGTTAAAGTTGTCAGAGTCATTATAAGTTTAGTATAGAATAATAAGCACATAAGTGAGGT
>JAPYYV010029389.1:0-14743 GCA_030522625.1 Copidosoma aretas | reverse complement strand
TTCGGTCAGTTAGAATAGTTAGTAATTTTTATATTGTAGGGAAACACGATTGAAAAAACCTACGTTTGAAAATGAATACGGTTCATAGAACTCGGCATAAATGCCTGTTTCGATTTAGTTCGTTCACCTGTTGGTGTTATTTGTGGAAGAAAGGCAAGTTCTGATAAGGTAATTTATGCTTGAAACAAAAATACCTTGTTCTATCAACTTGAGTATGGACTCTGACTTGGTGGAGTACTCAATAAGAAAACTGCATTTAACGTCAACAAAGAAAAAAAATGGGCTTAAATTTTGTAATTGTTGATGATTATTTTTTTTCGAATCTTCTATTTCGAAAACAAATGAATTCAATGACCTCTCACCGTTACTCATACCTATATTACGAGATATTATGCATAGACTCGAAAACAAGTTAATTCAGGGAAAAACCCAAGCTATTCAGAGGGGCCATAAAATCGTCATCAAATGAACTTCCATTCCAAATGGGGTGACCTCTCTTTGACGTAAAACTGACGGAATATCCGTGATCACACTTCTAAATGAGTCGAACCATAAATAGAAAAACACAACCATTCCCGACTTGGATTATTGAAAAAAAGCCGTTTCACGTTGATCAGGACAAACACGCGTTTGAAAACCGTCAACTCTGTAGTACATCGGGTATATAATAATCACGATGAATACAGCCCCGGCCGTTGAATAAACCGTCAGCCCTACCAATGCAAGCTCCTCCCGAAAACGTTGATCAAGAAATAAATATCAATTTCCAGGATCCGGCGCAAACAAGGGCCGGACAAAAGGGAGAATCGAGATAATCTCAATTTCATCGAGTTCTGGGTCGTTCGCGGGAGGCTGCGGCAAGGGAGTGTGGGGGGGGGGGGCAGTCCCAATTTAGCCCCGCAACGATCGAAGCACACAAAAATCGACTAGAGTCCCTTTCGTTGTGCCCAGCGGTATACACAGCACCGGCGGACGCAGGGAATAATCCTCCCATTATTCCGATGACTTTCTCACAGAGCGAGGAAGAGCGCGCGCGCGCTCGTGTGTGTGTGTTATACACCGGCCCCGCGACCCCCGGATTCCCGTGCGCCGGGGGTTAAGAAGACGTCGTCGTGGCTTACCTGTTTCGATCGGCCGATCCAGATATACCACCCCCCTCCCCCGTTGATAGCCAAATGAACCAATTACCCGCGGTCCGCGCTACCATATAGTCTGTATGTGCATGGGTGGGTACCTACTTACACACACGCACACACACCTATGTGTATATGCGAGCGCTAGCGAAATTCGCAGAACGCGAAAGAAAAACAAGATCGGGCTCCCGTTTGTGTATGCCACACACACACACATATACATGTACATACCCACAGATCGTACATGTATGTATAATAGTCTCCCCGGCGACGAGGACGACGAGGACGACGGGTCTCCTCCTCGCCCTTGGCCCTATAGGAATTCCACTTGGCGACTGCAGCAGTATTATACACACAGAGGGGGATGCTGCAGCAGTGCCCCTCCACACCAACACACACACACACACACACACGTACCGACTGTGCCACCGCTGCAGGTGGATACTCCTCCATGTGGCCCGTACGGTGGGAACGGCCCGGCCGAGCATTCCGCGTGCGCCCCGACAGCAGCAGCCAACACACACGCCCAGCAGCGAAACTGGTTTTCCTCTCTTCTCCGTCCGTCGGTCCTCCCCCTCGTCTTCTTCCTCCTTCCGATCTTCTCTGCGGCGCGTTTACACACACACACACAGGGTATACAGGACCTCGCGAGCGCCGGCGACGACGACCGGGCCCCCGGAGTCTGTACCTGCGCTACCAGCAAAAATGCACCTCGGCGACCCGCGTGTGTGTACGGTTTTACGAGTCCGTAATGAGGAGCCGCATCAGTATGCAGAGCGCGGGGCGCTTCTCTTAACGGTCCGCATTATGTCAGCCGGGCCCGCCGACGACAACCGACGAGCGTCAAAACTCTTTTACGGCCGCTCGCGTGGCCCTTTTCTTCTGCCCTCGTGCGCGATGCCCTATGTGCGTTGGTTCGCGCGGGGCTCCGCGGAAGAGGCTGAAGAGAGAGAAAATTGAGACCGCATACATTACAGCTTCATTGTTCGTCCGTCGGTTTTGCAGCGGTCGAGCCTCTTTTGAGTCTTTTCGGTGACTATATTGCGAGCAGCGCTTGGATAACGTTTCGGAAACGGGTGATTTTGATCGAGCATTGATGATCCGTTGGGCACCGAGAGGAAAATTAAGTGAAATCCGAGGTGACTATTTTTAGTATACGGTCGTTCTTCATGATCACGGGTTCAACCCGAACGAATGTTTATTCGATCGCAATGAATTGATATTCGTTCAAAGTTCTCGTTTTGAATGAATGTTTGTTCGAGTCGGGTGAATAATCGTCAAAGAGGATCGTAGCGGATGATTGTTTGATTTCACTTAATTTTCTTCTCAGCGTGTTTTTTTTCAGACAGCGTTACACGGAGAAGTAATTGGCGCTACCGTTGGACGATTTGACGATGAAGCCCGCCGCGAAAAAACAGAGCAACGCGGCGATCGCTGAAATGAAGAAAAAAAAAAAAAGGGGGAGAATAATGGAACAAAAAGAGGGCGATCGGATGCGCGCGGTGTGCGGAGCGCAAAAAAGGGTCGGATTGATAAATAACAATAAAGGAAGATAATAGGCGCGCGCAAACTACTACTACTGTGTGTGTGTGTGTGCATCGCCGCGTCCTCGTAACTCGAAGGAGGAGGAGGGTACAAGTCGTAGAGAGAGAGAGAGAGGTAGCTCGTGTGCCGGTAATTCGAGAGTTGTAAATTTTATCTGGAGGTTATAATCAAGATACGGCAGCGTCTTATCCCCCCCCAGGAACAATGAAATAATTGAATTAGCGGGCCCCGTTTTATGGTACGGGCAAATTTAATTGGGCGTACAATAACAACAATGATGAATCGACGTATTGAAGTGGTTGTTGTTGTTGTTGTTGCTGTTGTTGTTGTTGCTGTGGTTACACCTAAAAACGATCTAATTAATTTTTTGCGTATTAGAAGACGCGACTGAGAAATAATGGCAATTTATTTCATATAAAATTAACGAGATACGGATCGCGATTGTGATTTATCGCGCATTGGGAAAAAACAAGTGGCTCGAATGATTTGTAGCTGTTTCGATCGTAAGGGTTGCCCTTTTTCTTTCATCGATGATGCAGAAGTAATTAAGATGATAATCGATGACCCGTTGCTTGCCTACAATAGTTTTTGATATTTCAGAACGTATCTCTAATCCAAAGTGAAACAATAACAATCAATAGAAAGATTCATACGGACAAAAATTACTCCCATCGTATAAGTCTGTGAGTTTTTTATACAGTGAAGGTAAATACCAATCGCAAACATTATTGATCATAACATAATAATAACAGCATGGTGATTGTTTCATCTTCTGGTATACAGATACGATTCCTTGCTGGGCCCAGTATTGTTACCACTTCAAACACAAACAATACACCTCACAGAGGAGCATAATGCGCCTTGGAAATATCATAAGTCTTTAAGATTGAGTCACGCAATAATTATGCATGGATTCACGAAAAAATTAATTGTAAATCGTGCCTCCAGTTATACAAATAAAAAAAGGACAAAGCTCCACAAGTATACCCGTACCAATCGAACCAAACATTTTGACACACACGCAAATCGATATAAATCCCCCTTCGCGTCCCTATACAACAACAACAACAACAACAACAACACTCGCACGCGGCTACAAAAATTCCACTCCTCCCCAACAACACAGACCGAACCGAACTCATACACACGAGAGAGCCGAATAATTTCGCGAGCAGGTACACGCGCCCGCGCCCCAAACAGGCCCACAAAACACCCCGTACCGCCCCCAAACATTTCCCCCCCCCCCCCGCCCTCTCTCTCGTGGCTCCACCGATAATTATTAATGAATGCGCAAACGACCGCTCTCCGTATATACCTACCTTCGAGTGCTGCGTGTATAATACATTATACAAGGTACGCGTCGAACGCACGCGCGGGACGGGTACATTATAACGAGGAGCCCCATAAAACTTCCCCCGTCCCTTGGATCAGGCCTCTCCGCGCGCATATATATATATACATACAAACCGCGCTCCCGAATTAAAAAGCAAGCGGGCGACCGCAGCGAGGAAATTTGTCCCCTCGCCCGTACTCCTGCCCTCCGACGTTTTGATAAAGTCGTCCTGTGCATGACATATATATATATACTCGCGGCACATGTGTCCGCAGCATGTAGGCCCACTCTGCTCGATATACTTTGTAAATATGACTATATGTATATATTTGTATTTTTGTACCTTACCTGTAACCATAAACGAATCGACGCGCACCCGTGCGCATATAACCACATACACGTCCGTTCTTTCAATTAACAACCAGTGGCAGTGGTTATCGGTATAGTATACGCGAGTTCGGGAGCGCGTGTACCGCGGCCGGCCTAATCGGGAATCGAAACGAGAGAGGATAGCCTCACTGTACGAGCGCGGTGTGTATAATTATACAGTCGAGCAGCTGCCATCACCATTATCGGGCCGAAGGGCTGTGTATTACGCGCGCGCGAGATGGCGATCGCGGACGTGCAGCGCTCCGATATTGTACTTGCGCCGCGTCGGATCGGCGCGTGCGCTGGTGTGGTGCTGCACGGGGGGCCGTTTTCCGGGGCTCTGGGGGCGGGGGGGCGGCCCCCCCTCCTTACCCCGGGCGCTCGCCCCGGGCCTCCCCCCCCCCCCCCCCGCCGCGCGATGATACGAGCGCGCTTATGATGGACGCGTGCAAGGGACAAACATCATCGGCAGGGTTTAGCGAGTATGCGTATGTATAGGATATTATAATAGAGAGGATACAAGTGTAGTGCGCGGATCGCGTGCGCGAGCCGTAAAAGTGCGGCCCGCATCTGCTCCTCTCTTCTTCTTCTTCTTCTCCTCTCCCGGTGCCCCGGGCGATTATTTAAATGCAATTTCGAGGCTGACCGGTACATACACGTGTAAGTTGTAGTAGTAGCTGATACACCGGGTGTATATACGAGCGATCCGTGTATACATATATATTATGGGTACGTAACACGCGTTACTGTTAATACGACGGGCCCCAAGTTTTTTCGCAGCTTTTTTCCGCCGAGCGGGCAACGACGGGGGCATAATACATGCGAGGCACGCACGGCGCGTTTTTTCGGGCGCGATCGATGCAAATGTATTTTCCGTCATTTTTGCCCCCGGGATAACTGCTGTTGCCGCGACCGTTTTCGATCTGTATACATGTCACTACATGTAATGGTTGGTGCATGGAGCTGCAGCGCAGAGTTGTGCGCGAAAGCAGGGGGATGGGGAATTCGGAGTTGATCGCGCCGATGCCTTCGCGTACTGCGTTGTTGTTTGTATTGTTAATTTTATCATCTCCAGTCTCTTCCTCTTTTTTTTCCCCTGTTTTGTGAAAATAATGTTGTTGTTGCTGTTGCGCCGTGATTACTCGATCATTACGAGCAGCGTATAATGGTAAAAGACATTATCGTTAAGCGTGAGTTTTGCAGAGCTCGTAACCGTGTATACAAATTTTGAATTACAAGCAGGCCTTTTTGTACGTGATAATTTTACGGTGGATGTATATTCTTGATGATACGTCCCTCGAGCCGCTGTTATCGGTGATTAGCTAAGTACGACCTGCACTAGTCCAAGGTCGATGATTAACAAATATCAAATATCAAAAAAAATTAGCGGTCGATGATTTCGATTAACGCGATGCATCCATCACTATTTCCATTAAATTGTTTCCAAACAACAAATTATCACAGCCAGAGAAGTACCGTATTACAATTACGTAAACAAGAAAACACACGACACCTCGCCCATCCCCCAATGAAAGAAACAGCACCTCTTCCGAGCGCGAAATATAGCATGTCCCCACAGTACCACCGATCTAATTTCCAAATCGACGACGTACACCCGTAACTATCTACACTCCGACATAAACACGCGTTCTCCCGAAAATTGCCTGCCACACGACGCAGTGTCTTTTTTTCCCCCGTCCCCCGCGCGTAAAGAACCGAGAGGAACGTGATTTGCGACTCGGCATCGTCTTCCCCGAAAAATAGGCGAGTAGTTCGACTAGTCGATTGTCATGGGGGGGGGGGGGGGGTATCGGCAAGCGCTTCCCTGCAGATGAGCCAGCGCGATATCCTCGCTCTCGATTCCCGGGAGAAGGAGGAGGAGGGTGTCTCCTCCAGCGCCGAAAGTGCTCCGCCGAGATTGCGAGGAGGCTTGCCAGTTTGTCGCTCGGAGTTATGCGGGCGCACTAACGTAAATAGCCCGCCCCCCCTTGCAGCCTCTTTTTCTTCCTCCACTGGCTGTTCCGGAGGAAGTCGAACGACGCTTTATACGCCGAACGAGCCCCGGGAGGGAAAAACCCGCGATAGAGCCGAGCCGGACTCGTAAACAACTGTCGAACACAATCTCCTAATGCACGTAGCTTTTCCTTCCTTCGGCTGAATCGTCGCGGGAGATAGAGTTGCCGCCCGCGTCGCTCTTTAGGTGTGTTGCGAGACCCCGAGGCGTGTCCTGTCCGTCCTGGTCGACTCGGGAGGACGACTCTCTTTTTCCGTGTACGCGCGCGGAGAACAGTGCGTTGCATCGACTTTTACCGTACAAGCATCTTGTAGCTACAATTTGTACAGTACAGCTTTATGGTAATTTTTCTGTTATAGGCAGATCTCCGTTGGTTGTGCTTTTTATCGAGGAGCTGCGGTAATTTTTCTCCTCATTGAGGGTGGAGATCGGAGTCGATAATGCGTCCATGATAAAGATCCTTATTTTATAAATCACCTCAATCAACGAACAGGGTAATAAAAATGCATGCTATCGACTCTAGATGTCATTCTTTTTCCCTGTACGAGAAAAAAATAAGACTCGTTGGTCACAACTTTACCGTTGCTTCTGCAGTAAAAATTCCTCAAACTTTTTTCCATACGCAATATGGATCATCGCAGTCTGCTATTAACTGTTGCCATTCCTTTTCCTCCCTTTACTCTCTTTTTTTTTTTCTTCCCTCTATCGCACAGTTCGCTTAAATTGCATTGTATACTACCCTTGAAGCAACAGCGACGACTTCTCGCGAATCGTAAAGATCGCGACGACGGCGAGGCATCATTTTCTTATACGTGTGTACAAGGTATATATAACGCGTGTAAGCAAGACCTTCTCGAATTGGTCGATCGGTTTTGTACACCGGGGGACGCGGAACGGGCGAGATGCCGGTTTGTTTTTCGGCCGATCGCTTCGCGGAGGGGCCACTCGAGAGAAGAAAAAGGTCGACGGGGAGATGAGGGACTAATTTGATGGATTCCGATTAGCATTCGTTTTCTGCCCCCCCTCCCCCTTGGACTTTTCGTTTTTTCGGCCGGACTGCCGTTGACTGACTGCGGTTGATGCATCTACAAGTCGGCCGGGATTGACGTGTACCCGCGACGAAGAGCGAACACGGAGGGGGTGGGGGGGACGGCTCCGTGTCTTACGAGGCAGGAGGCTCGCGTGTCATTTGACTGTCGTGAATGCGGGGATGGGATGAGGCGGAGGAGGAGGCGGAGGCGCAGATGGACTCGCGAAGATTTGTGTACGCGAGGGGTCTCCCCCGTCTTTTTTCGGGGCCGCGTTAACAAGTGCGTCGCTCGGGTCTCCTCGGTTATACGCTGCCCCTTTTTCTTACTTCTTTCTGATGCAATTACGATTGCGGGAGGCCGAGGATGTGTGTCGTGTTTTTTAATTGGAGCTGGGAAATGAGGTCTAATTCGTTTTTCGTTCGGAATCATTAATTTTTGAAATTTTTCATCGACGTGGAAGAGTTTTTTTTCAAAGTCGAATTGATTTTGAGTTTATTAATTTTATCGGTTGTTGGTTAAGTTTTTATTGATTGAGTTTCGGAAGTTGGAACAATCTTTACATCCACTTTTTCTTAATGTCTATCAATAGTTTTGTTGGTGGATGAAACTATATGTACTGCAGTATAGTATTTGCTGTAATATCTTCATCAGCAACTTTTACTAGTTATTGGGAAAGGTTGGATTTAAGTTTTTTTGGCTATCTTCAAAAAACTGCATTCCCTTACGTAGTGCTAATAATTTTGTACAGTAAAGTTTTCATAAAAAATGCAAAAATATTACTACAGTTAAAACCAGCTTCTACTCCCCATATTTGTGTCTGCCGTGATGTGTAAAACCATGAATCTCACTTAGCACAATATTTTATAATTCACTAATTATTATAATCGCTGTAAAGATACAAATATTCCACAACACAGACAGAAGAAATTAATTGCAGTAGTAACACTGATCCAAAAAATATTCTTTCCATGAGAAAAAAAATCGAGGAACCTATACTCTGCTCGCAATGCATTATGCATCCGCAATAATTTTCATATCGATTCTTCCATATTCCAGCGCACACATCATTGAGAACGAGAGAAGTGGTTACAGTCGTACAGGAGCCGATAAAGCGGAACGTAAGCAAATTTAGCGCACGATTTAACCATCGCAAGTTCACATGCGCAAGCCCCCTACCCAAGACTTTTTCTTTTTTTTTAATTTTTTTTTATTTCAACCCGTCGAGACCGAGAACTCCATGCACTGCATAGGTTAAACTCGCAAAACTTCCAAGGCGAGGGGCTTCTCTAACCGAGTTGTGCGATATACATACTTACGTTCCTTGGGCAAACTGTCTGAACTGGGACTGCTAACGGTGGCTTTTTTCCCCTCCCCTTCTCTGGAAACTTGAGTTCTCTTCTTTCTTTTCAGCGGCTCTTTTTTTTTCGCGCCCGTCGCTCGAGATCGCACACAACACGACACATTGCGTGTGGAAGAAGAGTTTTCTCAAAGTTCTGCACAATGTCGACATCCCGCAAATTTTCCTCCTTGCTCTTCAAGTGTTTACTTCAGCATGTAATTCTTGAATTATACCATTCAAAATATTTTTTTCTCCAAATAGTGAAATTTGTTGTCCCAATGTACCATGAATGAAGTTATTTTCCACCCAATGGGCGCTGCGAGCGAAAATATTGCCTCGAGCGCGATAAATTTAACCCTCGATCAGATAAAAAAGTAACACGTGAGCGTTGTATACACCGCGTGTCGGATATTCTTTTTTTATTTCATAGTTTTTACTTTCTTTTTACCAAGCTCACTTTGAACACGCGATTCTCCACTCGTATCAATTACACAGTATCTCGCGACTCGTTTATATTTTTTAATAGTCCATTAATCTGAGCAGTACGAACGATATTATTTCAAGCAAACCAAGACCATTTAAACTTTCATACAATAACTACTGGCTCATAAATTTGACAAATATAATCTACCAAACACACGGTTCTCCAAAGCAATGGCCACAACAAAGCGTTCGTGCATATATATATATATATATATATATATATATATATATCACGCGCTTCCGTAGCCGGCAATCGCAGCAGCTCGCGAGCTGACCTGGTTGTCCTACCGCAGGCGCCCGTTTCAGGGACTCTCATGCTCTCATCAAATCTCGCTCAGCCCCGCACCCTTCGATAAAAACGATAAGATCGTGGTCGGGCGAATCTCGAGGCTTTCGCCTTTGTCGCGTCGAGAAATTGCCTCGAGAATAATGGCCTCCTCCCTATATTCTCTGTAGCTACACGCGGTTATAAGATACACGCGGTTATAAGATATACGCGTGTAAGCATAAAACCCATCTCCAGCCTCTCTCTCCCTCAGATTGTAAGTGTCATTCAAAATGGGTTTTATCTCTTTTATGCTGCAGGTTTGCATGAAAATTTAAAAATCAATCTTTTTTCTACTCCGGATTTTTTAATATGAAATATTCAGCGGTTTTTCTTATACGTATTTTGGCGTTGTATGCTCGTAGTATAAATATCATCTATAGTGATTAAGGAGGTTTGGGAGAAAAGTTGAAAATATAGAATCTTCATTAAAAAAATATATGTTGTTCTACAACACATCAGAAGTGCGTATGAATTTACGCACCAAGCAAACCAAGACCATTTAAGAGGAATACCAGATTTTTTACCAGGGAAATTTTTGAGAAAAAAAATGTTGAAAATAGGCCATTGAACACGGGCTCTTATGGAAGAACGAGATTCAGTCGCCTTTCGGTTAGAATTGCAGTGTAATGTAAATATGTTTTTAACAAAAAATAAAGTTTGTAAAATCAATCCTTCCCAGGCAATTTTAAGAAATATCAATCTTTTAAGGTTGTAAATACTGAGTTTGTAGGCTGCAAGAGGAGGTGCGCGGTAAAGGGGGCATAGCTGCGCGGGCCCCGTTCCTCGCCCCTCTGAGCGAAACTCTCAAACATCCTTAAAGGATACGAAACCATAATTTCATTCAATTATTAGACCTGATTAAGTTTTTTGCAAGTAAAAATTAATGTATTGTTTGTTGTGTCCAGCTTATAGTAATACTCTTTTTATGTAATAACTAACAGTAAACGTTCTTGTGACGATCATTGTCCCCATGCGAGAAGGTTAGTTTTAGTCGGTAGGCACACGGGTGAATCCGACACTGCCTCTTGACTTGTACCACATCGAATGCAATTCACGCTTAGAGAATACATTTTTATCCTAAAATTTGTCTAGTACTTTTTGTCAATTACGTAAAATGCAAAAATATACCACCGACGTAACCAGGTCTATTCTGAGCCGAAATAGTAAGTATTTTTGAATAAAAAAAAGGGTACATTGTGCTTTATTATTGTTGAATATTTGATTTTATAACGTATCGTCACTTCAAACTGCGTCCGGCGCATTCCATTACATTGTCGATTTAGTTGCGGATTCGAAACCCAATAATAATTATATAAGACCATTGAATTTGTTCCGTCAACTGGACTATCGTCTCTCATGTGGAATACAATAAAAATTTGAAATGGCTCTTTACTTATTATGAGTCTGAATTTAAAGACCTAATTGCAGGCCGTACTTTTAGATCTGATCAATAGAGCTGTTTCTTATAAGATTCAATATTGAACGGATATCGTAAGATTCACAAGGGGAACTTCATCATTAAGAAAAAATTTATTAAATGAAAAATAAGAGACTTTCTAATTTTTTATTTGATTCTTATTTTGCAAAGTTTTCTTAACTCAGAAAAAAATTTTAAGATAGGGTAACTCAAAGTTATTTTTGAAAATATTTCATATGTTTAAGTTAGGTGCGATTGTTTTACGAAAACATAAGTTTCAAACCGTTTTTTTATCAATTTTTTCAGTAAAAAATTGTTTTTAACGTATCACATATTAGATGTATTCAACAATTGCCTTTGATATTTCTATCTGAAATTAGTTAAAGAGTATACAAGCTTCGAAATCAAATGTAAAACCAGAATGTCTTGTATTTTTCGTGAATGTTTTTTTACGATTTGATAATGCGCATAAAATATAAAAAATTTCAGAAAATATTTTTTCAACTCATCAAATGCCCCATTTTAGTATTACAATATCTCTGTTGTATCATATCTCAATAGACAGCTCTACCGATCGTCAAAAGTTTACATAAAATGCATACTAAAAATTTTGCAAAGAGCAAAGAGCCATTTTCACGTCAACTTGTATCCAAAAGTACCTATCCTTTTTAATTCGCATTCAGTCAGGTATTTTTATTATTGTCATTGATATTTCACAACGCTGTATTAAAAAAAAAACATTTTTTCCTCAAATTCCAAAAAAACGGATTCAACGACCTCTCACCTACAAACAAAAGCCACGAAAAAAAAACCCTCCCACCGCACAATCCAAGTCCGCCCTTAATTCGCGCAACACCCGTCGCGCGTCGGTTCGTTGAAAGGACAAAAACCGAAAAAACCACACGCCCCTCCTCTCGTCTGCGGTTATCGCTCTCGCGCGGCCAGCTGCCCTTTTCACGCCAACTAATCGCTTATCCGCAGCGGAATCGGCGAAAAACGTCCGTGTAATGAAAGGGAAAAGAAACAAAAAACAAAAATAAAGACCGACTGCCCCTCGGGGATCGTATTCACTCGGCGAAACGGTCCCCAACTGCCGCGCGCTCCCGACGCGAGCGCATTTAAATATCACAGCGGCAGCGGCGATGCCCGCTTTTCTCCATACTTATGAACAAACGAAAAAGTAAGGAGACGCAAAGGGAAAAAAGCAGAAGAGAAACACACAAGACGAGAAGAACGGGCCGCGCGCTAACTGTGAATACGGTATACGTATATACGCGCTCGGAGCGCGCGTACACCTTTCATCCGCACGGCACAATGGCCGGGGGCAAGCGAGCGCTTCCGGAGCCCCGAGTATGTACACGGACGCGCGCGTGTGTCCAAAGTCCCTCCCGGCGCACGTCCATCACGCGCGCGCGGGCGCAGATGTTGCGCCGCTGCATAATGTATGCGCGTGTCAACGCGCGACTTTGCGTGTGTACGCGCGCTTATGCGACCGAACTTCCTTCTGATGGGTGTAATGTGTGTGTGCAGGATATGCAGGACGCGGGGGTGGGCGCGGAGGATGAGGGTGAGAGGGTGTTTTAAATGGAATCACGTGACGGACGATCTTTGTTGCTGACGTGTGCTGCGGGAGTGTCGAGGAGTTTATATGTATTGTATGTATTACAAATGCACGTGGTGTGTGCGGGAACGGACCAGCGGTCGTGCGGCCTTTGATTCGTTTGCTCCTTTTTTTTGTTCGTTCAATGGTTCGCGTGTGGCTGGATTTGCTTTTTTTTTTTTTTTTTGTTTTTAACTGACGGGCAAACGATTTTATTGAAATGAGGGGTGCACTCTGTTTTCGCGGTAACTTGTGTGAGAGGTTTCGTGACATTGAGCGTCAAAGGGGCTCAAAGGTTTTATAGGTACTGCGTGCAGTCAACGGTTTCCGACAGTTTCGAATGCGAAAAATGTTTTCAGTTTCATTCGTATTTCAGTTGAAACGGTTTTCTTTATGGTTGAAAAGAAGAACTACTAGTGCGAGTACTAGTGTTTCAAGTGACACTAGAGTCAAGTGTCGATTTCTTTTTTTTGCCTTATTATGCTATGATACCCGCACTAACTATCTTTAAACAATTTCTAAGATTAATAATTCGAAAGTTCAAATCTAATTTAATTATGCTGATGCTGAAAGTTTACTTATAGTTACGTGGTTGTTATTGGGATTCACTGTGGGATTCACTGTGGGGGTTTACAAACTAATTCAACATAGATGGGTGAATCAATAATAAGAATACATCATAAAAATATCGATAAGTAAATTTTCTTGCGTTTTCATAAATTTTTTGCGATTGTTGCATAAGAGGTAATATTTTTGCCTCCCAAACGTTTTTAGAAAAACAGTTTTGATTGAAAGCTATACAAATAGAATATGGTACTGCTTTTTAGTACAACATGCATGCAGAACATCTATAACTAACTGAGATAACAATTTCCAAGTACTCAAACCCTCGAATTTGATAAGATTTTCAGATGAAGTAATTGACTTTATTCATAATCCTATTCCGATAAAAATATTGCATCGAAATTGTAACGATGCAAATTATAGAATAAAGAAACAAAATCACGGTATTTTATCGCAAAAATTCCATGGCAAAATTACGCTTTTCAAAGAGCTCTAAATTACCGTAAAACATTGGTAAAAGTTTTCATTGGGGCAGATTTACCCTATATTTATACGCCAAAAAATACTGCAGCTTACATGGATCGATCAATCTTCATCCAAGCAACGAGAATACAAGCCCACACACACGCACAGAAAGACCAATACGCACAACAAATTTCCGGGGGACGTTGATCAAGTATGCAAATCACGCATCGGCGTTCGAACTAAATAACACCTCTGCAACAACACAATGCCACATTATTCGACTCCCGACAGCCTCTAAATATACCGACGACGCTTCTATATACCATGGCCCGTCAATCTTTTTTTCCCCCCGCTATACGGCTCCTCGATCGCCGCGGCGCGCTCCAACGGCATTCCTTCCCCTGTAGACTCCTCGGACTCGCTGCGGCGTAAAAAATCCAGTTAAGAAATTCCACCGCGAAGCTGTATATTTCCAATTAACGAAATCATTAAAGGCCCACCGCCGGGGCGCCGAGCCGAGCCCATTCAGCCGGAACGAACGGGTATTTATGTACACACACGGCCGACTATGAGACCAGCGCCGACGCGACGTTCGTGCTTGCGTGTGATTGTGTATAAGTCAGGTGTATATAGGAGAATCGTTAATTTCTTTCTCGCCCTTCCCCCTTTTCTCTTCCTCAGCTTCTCTCTCTCTCGGCTCTTTTGCATACGGAAGAAGCCGGTATATGCAAATGCGAACCCCGACAATAACTCCTGAAACTGGACCGCCCGCTGCTGTCGCAGAGTCGCATGCATACAGTCGGCGCGCATATACTGGGAGCCAAGGAGAGAGAGAGAGAGAGAGAGAGAGAGAGAAAGAGACGTGTCAATCGATCGATAATTCGATTGCCGAATAATGAGCCGCCGGAGGTGCTCCTGCCCCTGTATGCAAATTTGCCTCGGCTCGTCGGCGCGAGGATGAGGTCAAAGGGAGCCGAGCCTTCTCCGTGCGCGTGTGTGTGAGAAAAAAGAGTGCGGGGCCTCGGGACGCATTGTCGGCGGGACTGTATACAGCGTGAGCCTAACGGTTTTGCCATTGTCGCTGCGTGTTCGAATTTTGATTTTTGTGCGCGCGTGTTTGTT
>JAPYYV010029388.1:0-12357 GCA_030522625.1 Copidosoma aretas | reverse complement strand
AAAAAAAAAAAAAAAAGGGGGAAAAAAAAAAAAAAAAAAAAAAAAAAAAAAAAAGAAGAAAGATCCGAACAATTTTTCAAACGAGGAAAACACAACGGCGGTGAATAATGCATTCGCGCGTACTTCCACGAAGCAGCTATACAGGGGAAAAAATACACCAACGGCGTAGCCACGGAAAGAAAAAAAACGCGACAGCAGCAACGAGAGTCGGAAACTCCGGTGCGCATACAAAAATATTCGCCAGAGGGAGATGGTAAAATACAAAAAGGATACCAGCGAGCGATCGAGTTCGAGAGCGAATGCAAACTATTGCTCTCTACCAAAGTAATCGATACATCGAAAATTCGACGTAGCCTAACGTCAACCTAACCTCGTCTCAATGCAGTTGCACGCCAATGACGTCCTAAGAGCATACGAATTATCGATGTATCGTTTGCTTTTTTGTAGGACCCTGCAGGTCTCTGTACTTGAAGGTCTTTTAAGGGGGCTCCAACGACTACCGCTGAAGTCAAAGACGAATAATAAATCAACTTTCGACTTCACGCTAAAAAACATGTTTGAAATCATTTTGATATTTTTAATGAAGTATAAACCAGCAAATATGATATTTGTACGTGAAACTTTCATTTTTGATGGAAAAAAAAGTTATTGTTTTGATCGGTCTTTTCTTACCTATGCGCATGAGATTCAAATTCAACACTGCAACGCGCAGACAGCAGTGTCGGTATATAATAGCTGCTGACCCCAAGTATATATAGGTATATCGTATTGTCCTCTGTCGGAGACAACTGATATTCTTTTATTTATCTTACAAATATCTCGTAATATTGACCCCCCCCCCCCCCTTTTTCATCGCGGCATATGAAAGACGAAGACTTCGGCTTTAAAACGTATATATTTATTCTGCGGAAAAATTTACGTTTGGCTTTCTGTAGACTGTAACAATTCGTTTTCCTACTATGCCCCATGCAAAGCCACGCATGAGTTGAAACTTTGAGCTCGAATTTCTCAAGAATTTGACCGATTTGGGATATAAATAAGGTCAGCATTGGATTCAGCGAACCTTTGTTTATACATTGTGATGTACATCTATTTGGAAATTTTCACGACGGAGCCTCCTTAATATCAGTGGATTAAACCGTCACATAGCCAGAACTCATCGTTGGTGGGGTTGGTTATGTTGGGTGACAAACCCATCGACCGAATCGCAGCCTTTCGCGGGATATCGAAAGATCGGGATCAGGCCCCGCCAGGAGTCTCACGAAGATACGTCCACCCGGCCTCTCTCCATCGCAATCGCCGTCTCAACAAAAAAAATACACACTAATCTGCCGAGTATGCCCATGGTTTGACCGTGCGATTAGCGTCCCCCCTTTTTTGTACCCAAGTCTACAGTTCGCACGCACACGCGACGAGGGAAAAATCTCCCCGCGCTGAAAATAGCCGGCTCGCGCGGTGGACGGGGGATCGTTAGCGGAAGCGGCTATAAATAGTGGCCCGGCAGGCATGTGTGCACATCACCTACAGCCGGGGGAGCGCGATGCCTCGAGACGTGTGCACGCGAAAAAAGGGGCTGGAAAAACAATGCGAAAATACGCGGGCCGAGCGGGCGTAAGGGGAGGGAGAGAGAGAGAGAGAGAGAGAGAGCCAAGCGGAAAGAGAGCAAAGTGGAGCCTCATGCACCAAGTACACGCGCGGACGAAGAGATAGAAAGAAGGGAGGACTAAAAGCACTCGAATGCCGAGCATATGTATACGGTATGTATGTAGCGCGTCCTAGTTTCGCGGCGCTACGATAACCCTGAACTGCTGTCACAATGCCCGCACTACTATTACGACTACCATCAAAAGGGTCTGGACGGAACTTATGCATGTACGCGGAAGGGCGTTTTTCGGCCGTCTGTGCCATTTATGTACATATGTGTGCGAGTAGAAACACACACACACACACACACACACACACACACACACTGGTGCCCGTATAATACAAACTGCGAATCCGGCAAATTCGGAGGTGCTCTGGGTGGTGCTTGTGCATGCTCCCCCGTCCGCGCGCAAAGGCTCTCTCTCTCTCTCTCTCGTTTTCTTGCATTATGCGCGCACCGTTCTAGCCCCTCTGTTTTCTCGTTTTGACGCTGCTTGCGCCTACACATGGTATACGTGTATGTATGTATGCGCGGGGAGCAGCTTTGCCACGGAAAATGCATAACAGAGCTGCTGCTGCCTATAGGGGTGGTATGCACGTACGTGTATCGCTTTGGATTCGAGGGGGGGTTGGGTTTGCTTTGGTAAACTCAGTTCGAGAGGATCGCTCGTCCACTGCGATACTGGGAGTCGAGGGGATTCTGGGGTTTTTTTCTTCGAGCCTTTCACGCGACTTTTGCAGAGTGTTGATATGTTTTGTATTTTGGTTTGGCTCGATGTGGTGGTTACTTTGGCTACTTTAGCGAATTGTGACTATAAAGTGCTTATTTTATGAGTACAATGTTTGGATGTTCGATTAATGGTGTTTGGACAATCTGGTGGATGTGCAGGGTTCTGGAATGTGACAAATGCATGCTAACGATCAATCAAAAAACGTCGTGTCTGAGTGTAGACTGAGTCGCTGCCAATATTGCCAAAATAATCGAATAACCCTTTCTATCGGTGCGGTTGATAATTGAAATACAATTATGAAAATGGTAGTTTTTCAAGGTATCGATTACAGCGGATTACAGAAAATGGGAGATGATGTTTTGCATTCAACTTACTTTGAATCCTTTGTACCACTCTTTGATGGTGGCCTCGTCGTATCTCGTGTGCGACTTGAGGAAGTCCATGTCCTCCTTGCTCAGTTTGTCTTTGCTCCCGAAACAACCCATTTTTCTCTTCTAGGTTGTAAGACTGAAACATTCAAACGAGAAAAAAAATTAGCCATAGCGAATCGTCGTATCACAAAGAGTTTGATTGCGTATTTATAAAATTACAGATTGAGTACATTAAAAAAAATCCCGAGATAAACAAGAGATTACAATGGCAATTCAGAAATGTTCACATGTCAACAATTCCCTTTTCATTTCAGCGTAAGCTCCATGTCCTTACGATATCAGACCCCATAACAGTTGGAATCCATGACAATATCGAACCCTATATTCCCTATCTAATCTGGGTAGCCAACTCGGCAGAACATTCGTACGACGTTATACTTACGCAAATGTACCACCTTGCATTCAGTCGACTGAAGTCATAGTATCAAGGAGAACATTCGGAAGGGTAGGTAACGGAATATCAATATGGTTATGGTTATTACAAACTGAATTGGTAATATTGGTACAAAGATATCAAGGTGCAAAGCTGGACTGGGAGACCATCGATTTAAACAAAGCTCCAATCACCAACTTTTCATACGTCAAATTTAAAAGAAAGTCAAAACCGATAAAATCATTTCCAGAAGTATTTCCAGTAATGAATCATTCTTCATTAGCAAAAGTGATAAGAACCTATGTGTAGATATAACACTTTTAAAAAACTGATGAGTACGTAAGGTTTGTTAACATAACCGCCGATTTAAAACTCGTTCAATCTACATTTTCAAAATGAGATCCAACCAACCAGCCAACAAAACTATACCTACCCGTCAAAAAAAATTAAATTTGAAACTTTTCTTCGCCAACTCCAAGCTCAACCTGTCCCGTCTACGGCTGCATTTGCCTCCCCAAGTAAATGTACACAAGCACAGCTCGACGACTACTCTCTGTTTGGCATCGGGTTCTCGTGAATTCTCCATGCGCTCAACCGTGCAACATCTAAATTCCAATGGTAAGCAGCCGTAGAGAGCGGGCTGCTTTTACTTTTTTTTCCACGTGTTTGACTTACGAGCAAACACACGTGCGTACGCTTAAATTGACGGCGGATGGAGTACGTGCATTACGAGAGTGAACGTTTTATAATCCTCGGAGATTATGTATTTTCGTTATTCTTTCGGTTACACTATTACTATTCGTTTGAAGAAACAAACTCATCGATGACCTCCAAAAAAAACTGGTTGCAAATGGAATTCTTTAAAAATTTATTGTCGGAAAAAAATATGTTCTACTACCAGTATATCATGATATTACTAAATATTTTAAATCAGGAACAATATTGTCATGATATTTTTATAAATCACGAATAATATCTTATTCCCCTTACAGTCAATCGAATCGAGTTTCCAAAACCATATCCATGAAAAACTCCATCGGCATTGTAGCAGTTGGGTCGATCTTAAAACTCTTACGATACAAGAACGAGTGTTGTTTTTATTTTTCTTCGATGCAAGAGGGTTGTAAAATTTGATACTGACTTTTTATATCTCTGATATACATACATACAGAGGAGGATGGCATAAAAACTTTGATGATGGAGGTACGTATGCAAAGTGAAACTATTTTCGCCTTCTGGAGAGAAGCGTATGGTGTTTTATTTCGATTCTCCGGCCGATGGGTGCTTGAAGAAGCTATTTCTCGGCGAGAAGGTTGTATGCCGTACTTCGAGACATAGTGTAGAAACACAGCGTTATCAATCGCAACGATAGCACCTCGAGTATACAATGTTCGCGTGCATTCCTTGGTTTTTATGTGTTCGCGCTTGGCTCTAAGCTCTTCGAAATTGCGCGATCTTGAATTGAAAGGAGCTCCGAAAGACCAATAAGTCTCCCGCGAATCGCAAAATCCTTTTCGAAACGAGCCGACGTTTGTTTCGAGAATCATGGCGGATATCAAGCGGAAAAGAAAAGACACGCGGCGGACTCGTGCATCCAAAAATGTCGATGCACCACCGCGGCGATGAAAGTCGTGTGCGCTGGAAAAACTGGCGAGCGTGAGCCGCGGCCCTCGCGCGCGCTGACGGGCGTGGGCGGGGGGGGGGGGGGGGGGGGGGGGCGGGGCGGGGGTCGATAATGGGAGGTCGAGCTGCTATTCTCTTCCCTCCCGGAGGCTGCTCTGTATACGTGTGTGGGGTGCGTAGCGGCAGTTCAATTTTCCGGACGTCTGTGTATGTAGGTATGGGTGCGCGGTGGATAAGCGGCTGTTTTGCGTGTGCTGGCGCGCGCGTGCGGACTCCGACGGAGCTGTGTGTGTAGGTGGAGGGAGTCGCGTTGGCCGTGTGTGGAGTCCCGCGGGTCCGGGGGGACTCGATGGTTATAATTAGCGATCGAGGCTTGTAGTCTAATAAATTGGTGGTGATGGTGTGAAGATTCGTGCAAAAACAATGAGAAATCGTTAGTCATCAGCGCGACTGTTCGAACAAACGTGAACTTAGTTGAAAACTGGCTGCGCTTATTGTCACGATTATAAAATCATCGCCACCGAGCTATGCGTCACTTACTCAATTTCTAAAATACATTGTATTCTTTCAAATGCAGTGCCTTGAGAGCCCCGTTTGATTTTTCTTTTTCGAATGAAAAAAAAAAAAAAAAAGAAAAAAATCCTTATAAAAATTTGATTGCACAGATTACGGCTCAACTCTGACGCAAATACGGGCTTTTTTGTGCTACCTACAACTCGAACCAAAATATAATACATGCTCTTACTGGATACAGTTAAACAAGGTCTTGGAGAGACATCTCGTGGAATCGTTTATGAATTCTTTAACTTCAACTCAAATTCATCATGCTGTCCATCGCATGATATATTTGTTGTGTTTGAAAAAGCTTCACTCGAGAGGATTTGTTTTGTAGCACATGATACACTTTATTCGAACGCTTTTGGTATTCTGCACAACAACACAGTCATTTTAGGTAAGTTAGGTAAGGTCATTTCGTGCTGTCGATTAACTAACTCTCAGCACTTTCTGTCAAGTTGCGTTCTTTCAGAGTGTATAACACAGCAAATGCCCAATGGTAATATGCGGTGGAGCTTTTTTTTATCAAAATGCACACAGTTGGAGAGCCAGCTGGATACGTCACTGCTGCGTCTGCGTTGTATCATATCTGAGTGGTTCAATTTTCAATCACAAAGAGTGATTTTCATTTCGAGTCAGACTGATGTTCAAAGATTTGAAAAAAAAATGGTTTTCAAAGTCATCCAAATTTTCAACATTGCTCCGATGCTCTGCGATCAATTCGGAGTGGATTCACAAGGTTTCATTGCAATTTTTTTTACACATATCTAAGGTGTGAGAAATTTCATGAACGGAGATTTTCTCAAAATTCGTGCAACCGTCCAGCCAAAATCCAGGAAAAAAGTTCAGTCGCACACCGAGCTGTTTGATCACACCTGCGTACTTACACGCAGAGTTCAAATATATATGATAACAGCACGTACGAAAAAAGCGCCATACCTCTGGCAGAGCTCTCCGAACGACGCGACAGGAAACACGCCGGGACTCCCGCGCGCGATACGCATTCAATCCGCTGCGCGCATCGGGAATTGAAAACTGGGCGATTGCCGTGCTGATGATGATGGGCAGTCGAGGCGAAATAGAGGGAGTTCCGGCGCATGGCGACCGCGCGGGGACGTGCGGTGGGAATCATCGATCCCGGTGACTCGCTGCCGCCGCTGCTGCTGATATTCGTTGAGAGTTCGAGGTTGGCTTTGACAGCCGCGGGCCCGCTGGTTATCAGCAGAGTGTAATACTTGGATCACGTTTTCGGGAGAAATAAAATCAGTTATGTACGTATACAGAGGGATGATAAATTATGCGCGCGTGAGAGCATGAGAAGGAATGGGCGAGTCTCTTGCTGCTTGTGGAAGCCATCGTATGATATGAATGCGCGCGGCTTACGGTAAAATTCGTGTTTAACATGAACAATGACTCGAGCTTTTGGCAAGGTGACAACGGTATACGATAGGTCAACTCGGCGATGAATACTAATACAAAAATACTTTCCAGAACGACTCTTTGCTTCGACATCCGCGGACGAGATGGACGGGATATTCTTAAAAAACCTTATTTCAATTCATAACATTGTGGAAAAAGCCGAAATTATTGCGGATCTGAAAATTCAAATAGTGGGGGAAAAAAATTAACTCACGTTTGGATACTATAAGTGCTTGTACGAAAGCAGAGAGAATAATTTGTCGATAGATTGGCCCAAGTCAATGGACGTTGAAAATTAAAATTCTCTTTGAGGTCGATAACGAGCATCATCAGTTTACCTATAATTTGATGCGCCGCGGCTTACACGGGGGCAATTCGAAATAATTTGACGTCAGTTGATCAAACGCCAACTTCGTGGGACGCTGTAAAAACCGTATGTATGTATGTATGTATGTACGTGAAAAGGAAAAGTTTACAAAACTCGCCCGCTTCGAAGCTCAGCGGTTCTCGTACATCATGCGTATATATCGCTGGTAACTTGGCGAAAATTAAAGTAAAGTTAGCTGCGCGAGTTCTCAGTCCGACATTCGCATCAAGCGTAAGTTTGAAGCTTTACCCGAAAAAAGCTCTAGTCAAGTCTCGAGTTGGTCGGAATTTTGATAAATTATTAGATACGTGCAATGCTACTACTGACTACTTCACTACTTCGAGTATTCGATGTAGTGAAAAGTATGAGGCAACGTAAATGGGCTTTGACTTTCCAACAAAGTGCTTCCTATTTGGTAATATGACTAAATACGTTCGTGACCCTTCATTTTAACAGCCGGACGAATGATGCGACAAATGAGTGGGATAAGTTTTTTCGAGAAACCGACAGTAAATGACGTCAAACATGGGAGCCGGATGAACTATCCGGAAGTCATTTGAGTGATAAAATCATGTATTTCCATCGGGCCAATGATAGCACCCATATTAATGACTCGTTTGGTATAATTGTGCAAGCCTTCGAATAATTTTTCAGGGTTTGTTGAAAATTCGAGGAGTTTTCGAAGATATCATGATACAGCGAAACAAAAGAATTGCGTCGGCAAAAAATTATTTCATGATTATTTGATAAAATTGTACGGCTCTTTTATGATTTTAATGTACGATTAAAAATATTTTCAAACTAATAAAGCTCGAGCAAAATGCATAATAATCATGATTAATTTGCCAAAAACGTTATTTACCAAAAAAATTCTTGTGCGATTTTACAGCTTATCAAATGATTTCGAATCATCTGCAGACACTGTTTTCTCAAAAGATGTTGCAACAGTACGAACAGTGCCTCGGGACGATTTGCGCTCGGCAGCGGTAATCGCGCGTCTTCCGATGATGATTACCCAGCGGCCGGAGGGATCGCGAGCCGATCTGTATTTAATCAGTTCCGCACGAGCACGAGGCAACTAGGAAGTGATGCCCCCGGGCTGCCACGGGCTTAGTTTCTCAATGTCGTAACTGCGGTTGGGATAATTTCGCGCTGCGTTTGTTCAACTGATGTAATGCCGGATTGTACAATCACGTGGATTTGTTTTCTGTTTCAGAAGTTTTGTACCTGGGTGAGTTTGACAGTACAATATCTTTAATAACGCACCACTTATCTAAATACATTTGTAATCGTTTACTTTTTTTTCTCAGCTTTTAATTAAAAATAGTGCAGCAACCTCCACTGCAGAGATCTATTTTCACTTTTGTAAATATTGGAAATGAAAATAATGCCCCACTTGCATCTTGAATTTTTATAAAAAATCTTGCTCACTCATTTCGGAAGATATTCGGGCCCCGAATTTTGCATGCAAAAGCAATAATTATCTTTTTACTTGTTCAAGACAAAAATGAATAATTTTTTTCAAAGAGATACCAGGTCAATTTGTACTCAATATTAAAACAATTTTAAATATACTCGACTGAAAATTTTTAGCAGAGCCCGATTTATGATACAGATTTTTACAAAATTTTGACCAAATTTTGAAACAACTAACAACGAAAACTCGTCACGCTCTTTACAACAGGTATACTTGCAGATCTGATAATCCTGAATTCACAGTTCACCGAGCTGCAGAGTAAAAAAAAGCAGCTCGACGAATACTGCGAATTTCCATCTCTGTAATTATACGCGTACAGAAATGAACAAAAAAAAAAAAAAAAGGGTAAGGCGAAAGCGAGCCCGTGATTAAAGCTTTTCGCAAATATCGCAGGCTTGAGATGCAGGCTCAGGGAAAAAGAAACGTCGGGGGACAAAAAAAAGAAAAAAAAAAGAGTAGACTCGCACGGGTGGTAGTGTTTTGTAGCCCTCGTGTAGTCGTAGCCGCCGTCGTCGTCCTCGTTGGCGGCGCCGCTTCTGCGACACTGTGCAGAATCGGCGGTCGAGTGGCTTTTCCCGAGCCAGAGTGGAAATCATTAACCCAGAAAGCCAAAAGCGCGGAAGGAATAAAAGGTGAATCGAGGCGTTCCCCGGTGAAATATATGCGAACGAATGCCGAGAGGTTTTTTTGAATTCACGGGCGGATCGAAGTCTACGTATCGATCGATCACCGGTGGTTTTTGCATTTCGTTCGAGCGTGCATGCTGTTTTTTTTCTCGTGCACTCGGAGGTTTATGTTGATTTTCAAACTGCGTTGCCAGAACTGAAATATTGCAGACATTTTTTAGAGTAAAAATGGTGATGCAAACAAATTTCGGGTGGAGTCTTGCCATTGATGTTCAACCTACTTCATCTGGACTTTTTTTTCACAAACATGCTTGATAAAAATGTAAAGTATACAAATATTAAACATTTAGAAACATTCTATTATCATTGGATAATTGTAAATTGAATACTATAGAATTCGAATACAGGTCAGATTGGAGCGCGATAATCTTTTTGCACTTTCAGACCCGTCTTACCGCACTCGACTGTTTCTACTTAGTTTCGCCACCCGTCGATGGCTCGTCTTACCCTCACTCGACTGTTTCTACTTTGTTTTGCAGACGATGGGCTTTTTGAGGTGTCTATTGCGCGAGCGACAAAATTAAAATTTATAAAGACTCGCTTTTATTGATGAAGCAAAAAATGAAAATGAAATTTCTATTTCGTTGTTGTTGAAATTGTGGGTCGCCAATAGTGTATGCCAGATTTCCGCGATCCATCAGTTCTCGATTATAACAACTTATAGTAAGAAATCCTTTGACGACCAAAATAAGTATTATTAATGTGATTTCACGCATAATTTATGATTAATTTTGGTGCTACTAGTTATACATGACTAACTGTATCGCGAGACGATCACTAAACTTTTTTGCCGTGGGAATAAAGTTGATAATATCAGACCCCACGGAGCCAATGATCAACGCACACGCGACCTTCCAAAATAGATGCTTTTACCTTATCTGGGCTCTAAGGTAATCGATTAGACGATGCACTTATGACTCAACAACGACGTGAAACAATTTTTCCAAAAATCCTCAAACAAACGTTCAAAACAGCTCTAAAAACCGCGATCGAAAACGATCAGGACGAGGCACCCCGATCCAAGATACCGCCAGCCCCCCCCCGCGCTCCCCCGCACAGCCCCCCCCCCGCCGCGCCCCCCCCCCCCCCCCCCCCCCCCCCCCCCCCCCCCCCCCACACACACACACACACACGCACACGACTGCCGTGCGCGATAACGTACGACCCCCCAAGTCGGCCCAGACGCAACACTGTGCACCACCACCGGCAGTACAGCAGCGCGGTTAGCTACTCTACTGCTCGAACGGCGCGTCATTGTCAGCTCAGCCGTGTTGTACCGCGCGGTGTGTACACGAGTCGGTGCCGTTTGCTACACAGCAGCCCCTCTTTTGACGCGACGTACTCTGCTCGTGTGGTTGTTGTTGTTGTTCGATTGTTTCGCGCGACGGCGAACAATAGCACGCGGGACGTCGCTCTGTTCGGCGCGTCAACGATGTTTCGTTGGATCTGTGGATCTTTTGGGAGGGGGCGGGTTGACGACTTGGAAGAGTTGCTCGAGTGATCATTCAAAAACTTTCGGCGCGGTCATTTTCCCCGATCGAGTTGATGAAGAGGAAAGAAAAAAAAAAAAAAAAAAAAAAAAAAAAAAACAAGCGAAACCGGGACACCAAATAAAGCTCGATCCTTGATTGATCGCGCACTACTTTGTATACAACACAGAGAGTAGTGCACACCTGATCTATTTCCAGCAGTCGCCAACAGCATCGGGAGTAGGAGGCTTAGCTTCAATTTCCGATGGTCTTGGATCGAGTGTGTACAGTATACATGCGTGGATATGCATTCTACACGACTACCCACACACGCGTCACGTAGACGAGGTGTGTGTATACAACCTGTGCGGGATATCGATGGCCGGGGGAAATAGGAACGCGGCGTGCGATGGCCCTAATTTTGTCATCATCGTCACGCATACGCACGGGCTTTTTACTCGTGACGTATCAATATATGCACAGGAGGGTGTAGCAGTGGCGGTGCGCAGCGTCACGTACTACGGCCACTCTGGGGCGGAAAATAAAGGGAACAAGGGTCGCGAGTGTAGCGGGGGAAACAAAAAAAAGACCAAGAGCGGAAGAAGGTGGATATTTCCCGTCTGGATACTGTGCCCTGTGTACAACAGAGAAGGAGGGGAAGAGAAAAGGCCAGGTGGTACGTGTCACGTCCGGCCCGTTCGCTACTCGACGTTTCCCCCTCCCCCCCCCCCCCCTTGGGACGAGCGCGTGCGGCTTCTCGGAGAGTACAGCGGGAAATCGATAGCTCGCCCGAGGATGGACCTCAGGATGGACGGCCGGGGGTTCGCCCGTGAGTCGGGGTATAGGTTGAGAACAACGACAACGCGGTCCGGCTCGTCGTAAAAGTCTCGAGCGCGCGAGAAACAGCGACGGGAATGATATAGATCGTCGGATTACGTGGAAGAAGTCGTTGGATGAGCGGTTTGTCCGGGACGAAGACAGGGAGGAGCGATGATGAAAAAGTGGCGCACTTCATTGGAGGCATCGATAGATTGATCGAACGACTTCAAACATCTTTCAACCACCGCAAAAGACTTTGATGTGAACAGCCTCTTATGTTGTTGTTGTTGTTGTTATGATGGGTTGTGAACCAAGTGTTTTCTTTCTTTTCTATTTCAACGAATCGAAGCTTCGGAAAACTGTACGCGAAGACTCAATCATCCGGCACGTCGTTCGTTGCCGAGGCACGACCATCGATCGGCCGGCGTGCGCCGATTATGCAAATCACAAACGTTGGCGTACCAAACACCGCAACCTCGGGGTTTGATTGATTTTTTTCGGTAATAGGAGGGGTTCATCATCTAATCGTGCCCCGGCCGCGTTCCTCGCGAACGATCGATCGGCCGGTCGAGCGTCGCGCGGTTATAATACACGGTTACCATCCGTTCGGCTCGGGCTGGAGTACGAGATTAATACGGGACACAAGGACGACCTTGTTCCGCGACTCCGGCCATCGATCACGAACTTTTTTAATCTCCCCCGGCCGGCGATCACGCGCGATGCGAGAATAACGATTTGCGACGGCGAACAGCGTATTTTGTTT
>JAPYYV010029387.1:0-25373 GCA_030522625.1 Copidosoma aretas | reverse complement strand
CCCCCCCCCCCAGCCCGAACGATTCCGCGCTGGAGTGATTTTAAAAGTATCTACAAATCCTCGGGCGCGGCGGGCCGTGGAACGCGCGTGTGCGAAATACGACTCTTCTTCCCTCCAGCGCCACTCCGCCGGTCCCGCGCGGGGAGTATCTACGGAATATAGTTCCTCTGTGTACGTCGCACGCTTGTATGCTTCTCCGGGTTCCACGGACGCAAAAACATATACTACATACGCGTATTGTACAGGGGGCGGCTCGCGGAAGCACTTTACAAAACTCTTCCTTCCGATGGACTCCGGTCTTCCCCGTACATAAATCGAGCGCGCCAAGCCCGCGCTTTCCGAGCACATACCTAAATGTTGGCGCGCGCGCATAAGTGTACACAAGTGCACTGGCCCGATTGGCCGTCGAAATTGAGCCGTGTGAATTTGAGTTTAATAGCACGCGCGCACAGTTTTTGTGTTCTTACTCGTCGGAGCGAGAAAGTTGCGACGAAAGGAGGCTACAGATACGGATGTATAATGTTAACCGCAGGCTCAACAATAAGGCTCGTATAATCATCACGCGCGGTGCACGCTCGGGCAGGGCTCGGCCACCACCTTTTACCAATCATCCCCCCCCCCGATAGAGTCCGGCAACGAGGTCAGTCCGCGTGTTCTGTATACATACCCTGTGCAAGCCCCCAGCATTGCACACGCAACGTTCGAGTGTATGTAGTACATGGGGTATCTACGTACAACACGCGGCATGAAGCATGTATATATGCACCAGCTGCATCAGAGGCGACGCAGCAGCGGAGGAGAAGCGCGCGTGTATTGCTCTCGGCAGCAGCTGTGCCCGCGCACACCTCTGTCGGACCGGAGCTCTCGGGGGGGGGGGATATTATCGGACATTAGCGGTCCCCGACCGGTGGAGCTTAATCTCGCGCAACACCAGCCGGTTTAATAGACGACGACGACGACGCAGATGGACCGTAATTAATACGCTGCTGCACCGATGATACGACCTCCTCTCAATGTGTTTCTTCTGTTTCAGTGAACTTTGACCACTTTCAGATCCTGCGAGCCATCGGCAAGGGCAGCTTCGGCAAGGTAACGTTGCGCCTCTTCTTGCTGCTGTTGTTGTATCTTTCGCGGTTTGCCTGTACATGTATATACATACATGTATAATTATATACGCGCGCGGTATAACGCGGGGGAGAGTTTGAGGAGGGAGGAAGAGTCCATGAACCATGAACGGTACATTAGGCGAGTATACGGAGGAGGATCGGCTTTTTGGCGTTCGGCTGGGGGTATATCATGACGTGGGCGAGCGGTCGCGGTGGGGTGAAGGAGCGTGCGATCGAGCGTCGGTTATTATTCACGGCTGATACGCTGCACGAACAATGTGATATCGGCTCGTCGGTGAGATGGTGCGGTTGCGTCGCTTGCGGTTGTATCTTTCTGGGGTTTTTGAAGAAAAGCGCTGTTTGACAATTGTTCGTCCGTACCGGACAGCGGGTTCTGTCATTCGCACTGAGAGTAAGATGACGGTTCAAGGGATGTTAGTGATCAGCCTTTGTATTTCTGCCCGAAACGGAGGGACGCCGCTCGCGCGGGAAGATTCGAGAAAAAAACCATGGTTCCGAGGTCGCGCTTTTTTTCACCCCGAGCCACCGACGTGTATCATTTTCCACGAATCATAATCATGAAAAAAGCTGTTTTTATTCTTCTCGAATCAGTTGTACGTGCGCTTGAACGCAGAGAGATACTCTGCCGCGTCCTCCTTTTTTTTTTCGCACACCCCGCTCGTTCAAATATTGACGCACCGAGGTAAAACATCCCTCCGTTCGCGGAACGGGCGGCCGAGCCGAAAAAAATGCCAAAAATATCCGATGGACCGACTCCCCGTATCCCGCGCCCGCCTCCGCATCAAAAAGCGATCTCGCCGCATCGGCCGCTCCTCTGCATCGTTTGCCGATGCATAGCTCGATCGCGTATCGTCCGCGTGCACCGATATTCCCTCCCTCTCTCTGTATTATACAGCGTCTTCTTTTCTTCATGCACAAAGTGTTACTATTTTTTCATTTTTATTTCCATTTGTGTACTTCAAGTCTTTAAATTCGCTCATGTTATTGTCCGATTACAACAGAGGTATAGTTTACTCAATTACAATTTCTTCGCGGCATACTGAATAAAAGCACGGCGAGCCTGCACCTATACCTCCTTCAGCCAACGTGGAACTGCACGCCTATCGAGCCCACGACATCGCGTATCTGCTACACCGTTGTTATTGTTGTTATTGTTGTTGTTGTTGTTGTTACCGCGTTCGCAGGTATGCATAGTGCAGAAGAGGGACCGAGCGGGCAACATGTACGCGATGAAGTACGTGCGGAAGGGCGAGTGCGCCGAGCGGGGCGCGCTCAAGAACGTGGCCCGCGAGGTCGAGATACTATCGAGGCTGGAGCATCCCTGCCTCGTCAATCTGTGGTTCAGTTTTCAAGGTGAGTCTGAGACTCTTACAGGCTCAAAATTCAGGTATGATCTTTCTCAAATTATTATAATATCCTGTTGGATGGTGCAGCCTTTATTTTCACCGAGGCATCGATTAAAAGTTATGGAGAAATTATCGATCAAACTGTCCCGGTATCGCGAAGCTTCTTTCGATTGCCGTATCGTATTGTATTATTTTAATTAAATTATGCATTGTGCAGATCCCATATTATACAGCTTCACGATAGCCGAACTCGCGCTTTATGTCTCTTGATTAAACCAATTTCTCATTATTTCTGTTTATATAATATGATATACTCTGGAATAAACGTTCTTGCTGCAAAATCGTACAGGAGCAATGTAATAGATTCATTAATTCGGGATTAAAATTAAATGCGAAATGCACAACGTTTGTTACGACGAACGAGTTTTACTGGAAAGGTTCATAAATTTTGACGGCACATAATTTCGACGACCCGCATAGCTTAGTCATGCTTTTGCTGCATCAGAGAAGGGGGAGAAGCACAAAATCAACAGAGCGTCAAACAGAACAGCGAACGTGACTGAAGCGTGACAGCATAATGATGTTGAAACACGAAAGTTGGTGATTTAATGAATTTGCAAATTGTCTCGACGACTCATGAAAGAGTCGTCGATGAAAATCTCCGTACTTTTATTACATTTCCAATCTATTGAATGCAATAATTATTCAATTGCAACAACCCGAAGAGTTCATTATTTTCGACAGATCGATCGTCAAACTTTTGTGTTTTAATCGTAATGATGCCTCTTGCCATAAATTTTCTCATTGTAAAAAACCAAAAATGTCGGGCACACTTACTCTTGTGCACCTTTATACATAATATTCTTTTTCTTTTTCATATCATTAAAGTCACGTTTTTAATTCGCTTTTTATAAAGAACTTCTTTAGTGATCCTGGATAAGCATTTAATGAAATTGGGGTACCTTCTTGTTTATCAAGAATATGAAAATAAGTTAATAATAATGTCAATGTTTTACATAATATCTCGAAAGGAGTTATCAGCATAGCTTTAAATTTTCATACTTTGAATTGTATTATCTTGAAAAGTAGCTCAAGTACTTTATCATTTGTTGGATTTAAATGTCAGATCAGCAGTTTATTATAACAATGTACATTAAACTGCAAAAAGCCTTACGCTGTTACGGATTACGAATTTTCCACCTCATTATATGTATGTACTTATTTTTACTTTGATGTCTGACGCTCACACGTATAGGTAGGTACTTAACCTACTTTCGCGTTATCGCCGTCAGTCGCCTTTCACGTATAATTTTTCGTTTAAATCAAGAATAAATCAACCAAATCTCTTTATAACGTACTTGTTTAATCCTGCTTTTGAAAAATTTCAAAAAATAATTTTAGTTATTATTGTGAAATATACTCCACTTGTTTACATCATCTACACAAGGTTCGCTAAAATTATCACATTATAAATGCATTCGAAATTATATTTTCCTTTTTCGTTCGATATGAAATTCGCGGCCCTCTTCTCTCACGAGAAACGCACGATCGATTTTTCAGTCCCCGGCCCTCCTCCTCCCGTCGCTTGTTTATTTTGTGCCGGACTGAAATCAGTATTGGCTCATGAAGTATTAATATTCGGATGCTATAATATCACAGCCATCACCTGATTAAAACACAAGTCCGATCAGCATCGTTCGGACGACCCGAAAACCGGAAAACACATACACAAAAAAAATTTGTACATTTCCAGACGAGGAGGACCTGTTCATGGTGTCGGATCTACTGCTGGGCGGTGATCTGAGGTACCACCTGCAGCAGGACGTGCAGTTCAGCGAGGAGAGCGTCATACTCTACATCGCGGAGATCGCGCTGGCGCTGGAATACCTGAAAAAAAACAGGATAGTCCATCGTGACATCAAGCCGGATAACATACTGCTGGACGAGGAGGGTGAGTCTCTTTTTCTGTGTTCCTGCTTCGAAAGGAGACGCGACTCGTCCGGGTGGAACATCCCCTCTCTAAAACCGAATCGGTCAAACTTGGATCTTGAATTCCCATCACATCGATGGTTGATTTTTAATTGACAGCCGATCGAGAAAAAGAGAAAAATCAAAACCGGCCGTGAGTGCAAACAACGTCTGGAGCACCTCATTTTCACCGGTAATTTTCACCGAATACTCACCGACCGTTGGATCAGCCGACAGCGTGTTCCGCGAAAATTCCCAAAAGCCCTCCGCCCCCCGCGTCTTTTATTCATACGCGGTCGAAAAGATAACATTCCGGTCACGTCCCCCAGCGCGCGTAAAAGGTGCAGACGCCGAAAACAAAAAACCAAAAAAAAGAAAGACACCGTCCTCCCCGCAGGCGTGAATCACCGATGGGCGTAGCTGCCCGCGCCGTCGCGCGAAGCGCTGACTCTTACTACTCGTTGCGCGCGCGACCACCATACGGACGCACACGGTCCGGAAGAGAAGAAAACCGGAGGGGCGCGGAGGGGGGGGGGCGTTAATGGCTGGGTAGGTGCGAGGATAGGGCGGCCGATGTACGACGAGCCCGAAAGTGCGCCGGTGGACGCGTTGTTTGCGGCGCGTGTGCGGACCGAGCGTGTCCTTTTCGGACGGCCCATCGTTTCTTACACCCACAATACACTGTCCGGCTCGCGGGTGGAGCGCGTTTCGGGTCGACCGAGTCGAATGTCGTGCGGGAAGAGCCGGAACGGGACGTCGTTAAAAAGTACAAAGGATCAAGGGATCAAGGGTACAGAGGGAGTCGGAAAGTGGGAAGCGGGGACGGGAGGCAAGGGGACGAAACATCGGCTCTGTAATCGCGTGCCTATATGTATATATCTCTACTGGCGTGGCCGTCGATTCGACGGACGGAAATCATTGTTGCGCGCCATTGATCGGGCCGTTCGAAGGAAAATGCTGAATTTACAGTTTTGGGGCGGACGGTGGGCGCTGTGCGGCCGAAGCGAAATCGAAATACGTAGCCAGCCGGCAAAACTGATATCCGATTGTGTGCGCGGGAAAAATAGTGGCGAGTACGTGGAAAAATTGTTGACGGTTGCTGCAGCGTACCGGTAGCGGGATTCCTGCGAGATTCTGTTTTTTTTTTTTTGTGCGGGGAAAGATTGTGGATGGGTGGTGCGGTGGCCGGGTGGGGGGTGTGGGGGGGGATTCGGTTGTTTTTTTTTTTTTTTTTTTTTTTTTTTTATTGCTCAGGATTTTAGTAAAAAATAGAGCTCGAAGCGTACCTGGAAAGTGAGGAAATTTTTGCGAATTCTTAGTTTGAGCATCAGAGTTTGTACGAAAATTTTTTTTATTGGAAACGTTCTATTACCGCGAGATGAGTATTGTCGTTGTTGATTCTCGTTTGATATTGCAACAATAGGAATGGAATGAGCTTTTTGAGGAAAATTTATGGGCACAAAAGTGGTTGGGGCCACACATATTTTAGATGTATAAGTGGAATAATTATAAGGACATCCATAGAGTATTGAAAACATATAATAACGTAAACACGCTCTCGCATCCTAATTTAAAATACTCTAAATATTTTTTTTCAATATCGAATTCTTCAATACGTTGTAAACTCTTTGGGAAGTATGTTGAATCAAAAACCAACAAAAACAAATCATTCACAGCATATTATTCTAAGTAAGTATCTTTTTGACTGACGAACTAATGTTATCGAGCAACTTTTGCCCCGAACCTCTAGCCCAAAAATAAAATCGTTGGAGAAAGAAAAGCCGCGCGCCATGAATTAGCTTTTAATGTCCCGCAGCCGCTCCGCTCTCCGAAAGAAACACGCGAAAGGAGAGAAATCCCTCTGTTTATCTTTGGGCTCGGCGCGAGCAAGAAATCCCCAAAGTTTCCTCTCAAAAGCAGGATAAAGGAGACGCTCCCCCCTCGCCTCGTTTTTGCGCCTCCCCTTCGGACTTGATTTCGAGGGATCGAAATTTTTCACGCCACGCCGTAATCGGATTGTTGCAGCAGCCAGGGACCGAAAGCTTTATAAATACGTCAATTCCATTTGCGAAGCTCCGCCAGAGCTGAGTGGCGAAAGTAAAGGGGAAGAGAAAAATAAACTTTCGTTCCCGGCCTGACAAATCCGGTCGGGCACGAGGCGTCGCTCGCGCGCAATATTACCGTCGGCGCGGCTGATGGAATATTCGTACGCGCGAGCCCGCTAATTTGGAAACAACAACGACGACGACGCCGCTAGGCCGACGTGCAAACAGCAGCTCATCCGCAGCTCGGCGCCCGGCGCAAGCAACGGTCGGTACACCTGCATATACACGCGGATTCGGCGCGGATTTAACGAGCGTTCGCGCCTCGCAAAAGTCGAGGGAAAAGTTTTCCAGCCGCGAGCAAATAACTCAGCCCCCACCTCGCGCCGAGAGTCTCGATCGGTCGTGCGCATACCGAGTTTCGCCAAAGTTACCGGTCCTGTATACCTCGCCGCTATCAACAAGTTGGTCGATGGCCAAAGTGTGTTCATGATTCATCAAGTGTATACAGCGTTCGTGAACGTTTGATCGGATTTTCGTTAAAACCTCGTATTTAATTCCCGGCTGAATCAGAAATAATATCATCACCGATCGGGAACAGCGACGCTCGACCCCGTTTTGCGCCCGAAATCGGATATAACGGCGCACTTTCCGCGTTTTGCCCCTCGTCGAAAGTGCGAGCACCGATTAATGGCGATTGGAATAAAATTGAAACGGAATTCACCGGAGCAGCGTCGACGGTTGACGGAGCGCTTGTACGATTAATCCCCCGGGAATCCCATTGCGTCCCCGAGTGTACTACGCGCATACGGCTGGGAATGCAATGGAATTAACGCGCTGTTTATTCGAGTGCAAACACGGTCGGATCGATCGCGAAAGTTTTCGCACAAAATCGCGCGCTCAACACTATCAAAATACGCGCACTCGGAAACGAAGGTGCAGTAGTACTCGCGGTTGACATGAATCTTCAAGTAAGCGGCTTTAACAGGAATATCACCGTACGGTTTTGCATGCAGCGCGGGCGCGAGCAATCATACGTAGCTGAAATCATAACGCTGAATGTGTTGATGGGTGTACTTTGTTCAATATCGACTCGTACCATATGTCTTATGGGATTAAACGAAAAAAATCGACAAACTTTGTTCTTTGCCGAACAATTTGAGGCACTCCCCCACGTATCGATCGTGCCTTAAGAGCAGCGATGACCATTCGACCTCGTGTACCGAAATATGGCAGTGAAACAAAAAAAAAAAAAAAAAAAAAAAAAAACGATAAAAAAAAACGATAAAAAATCCAATCGATCTCTTCGGGGTATCAATTACGCTCTGCCGACCTCTCGACAATAATCGAGCCGGAGACAAGCTGCGCACTTCTCGTGCGTTCGATGTAGATACACGAGCGGAGAATCGGGTAGCACGCACTACGGCCAAGATCCAATTGTTCGCGATTATCTTTGGGGTGCGCGATTCTATTTTTTTCAATCAAAACCAGACGCATGAAAGGGAAGCAACGTACAAACATGTGCCTTCGGCACGAACATTTTTCACCCTCCTTTTTTTCCCCATCGCCGTTCTTTTGTTCCCAGCGGCGGCCGCACGATCCGTTGTCGGCCGAATCCAGCGTGAACCCATTCGCCCGCTGCGCGCAAAAAGCGACACCGTCTCGTGTCGCCGCTACGTCGATATCTCGGCTCGTACTTCCCCGCGCTATTATTTTCATCCCTCTCCCTCCTACGATCCGCGCGAAAACGCGCGTTCCTCCCCGACTCGCGCGCTCGGTCGTACTTGCGCATACTCTGCTCATCGTTTCCCCAGCCGCGGCCGACCGATCATTAGCTCTTTCCCGCGCGAAAGGCGCCGTGCACCGCACCAAAGCGCGCTCCAAAAGGACCGCACGTCCATCAGCGTCCGGTTTTTTGCTCTCTGCCCTGCAGCGCTCTTTGCGACGCGAATGAACGAATTGTTTTCCCCCTTTCGATGCATCAACGGGACGTCCGCTGCCTGCAGGACAAGTGTATATTCTGACGGACGGACGTGGAAAATGCGAGCTTCGTTGGGATGGAATTACAAACATCCGTTCGATTTTTCACGAGAAGAATAAATCGATGAATTTTCCAAGCGTACTGAATCCTCGATCCGTACAAACTTCTCCCCCCCTATGGCCCCCTACATCTTGTCGATCCCCTCGGATAAGGCGCAAAAACCATGCGGAACAAAAACCAAAGCCACAAGAGCGCAGCTCGCACGATCGAACGCGCACGGTGATAAAACGAAAAAGCTGCAAAGATATAACTCGGGAGAAGAAGAAGAAGAAGAAGAAGAAGGCCGATACCCACCGCCACGCGCGACACATATTTCCTCGGCGCCTCGGTTCTGCCGGGCGCACGGCCTCTCTCTCCCCGAGATTCTATTATGCATCGGGTGGTGCATCGGCGCGCTCCATCATCCCGGTCGCAGACCACGAGCGAGACGACACCACGCGGTAGACTCGCGCACGAAAGAAGCTGCATCATCGAAAGTCCTCTGTCGGGAATGCGCGTCCCCTCCCGCGCCGGGCGCGCCGTAACTTTCCGGGGGAGGAAGAGCCGCCGATGCGATTGTGCCCGCTGTGATGGATATGGTGTCGGTGCGGGGAGAGAAGAGTACACGGACGCTGCTTCTCCCGGAGCGGCGATCGCGTCCTCGCTGTCAGTGTTGGGCTAAATCGTAATTAATCATTGATGAACCTTGATTACATTTTCAATTGGCAAAAGAACTAAAATCATTCGCGCGTAACGCTAGTTACGAGCAATTGAAATATTTCTCATTAATTATATTATCATTCGCATGAAACTAATGTTACAGGAGGCCTCAAATCACAAGTAATTCAAATACTTGTAATTAAATACGGTATTTACTAACAAGTAATTAAGGATTTGACAGAAACTACATACAAGTAATTGAAGTTGTAATTGTAATTACTTTTATAAAATACAAGTAATTGAAATTATGTTATTGAATTACAAGTAATTGGGTAAACTTAATTACATTCCTGCTTTTTTTTTTGCTTTTTTTAAATATATATCATATTTCTATTCGTACACTAACTTGTGTTAAATTTTTAACGGTTACCCCCTACCCTCTTGGTGTCGAGGGTTTTTCATCCTGGCACCAACTGTATCGCTCGCAACTCCTAAAATAAGGGCGTCCCCGGAGCCCATCTGTTGCCCAGAATTGACTGGACCAGGAGTCGGACCCACAATTCCGCCCCCCCCCCCCCCCACTTGAGCAGTCATACCATAGATTTGTACTGTAGATGAGCTTTATTCAATTTTACGAAAGAAATCAAGGTTTAATTAAAATCACGTTAATTTTACAAATAATTGTAGTTAAAGTGATTTTAATGACAAGGGTATTTTACAAACAGTAAATTTTCAATTAAAATTGTACTTGATGAAATTTATTTGATCGAAATTCTTCAATTACAAATATTTAATGTAAAAAAAAGCATCAATTACAAGTAATTAAGGGTTTTTTTCTCAATTAATTACAAGTAATTCAAATAAATTTAATGATTACACTTTTCAGTAATTACTATTCATCAAGCAATGATAATCAAACCATCGAAAAAATTTTAATTCAAATACAAGTAATCAATTTGCTTTTTTTTCAAACAGAAGTAATTAAGGGTCAATCGAAGTAATTACAATCAATCAAATTTTTCAATTACTGCCCGACACTGCCCGCTGCATGACGTATAATGAAAAGAATTTGCAATCTGGACATTTCCGCGTTGTATATTCGTCGAGCGAGCGCGTTCTTTGACAGCCGAATAGCATGCGTCACGTGCGTGTATTTTTCAGGTCACCGATCACAGCAAAACCTACACAGCCGCTCTGGAGAAACGTAAGAGGCCGGTCGTCTATTTCACACTCGGGTTCCGCGAAACCGGGATCATATAAGTGTACTGCCGTACGCTGCCGCTCGGGTGTCGGTCTCCCCTCGTGCCTCCCGTCATCCGGAACGAGAGTCTGTGCATCGATAAGCCCCTGCTGGTGCAGCTTTAGACGAAATCGCTGCGCAGCGTGACCGAGCATTACGCGCTGCTGCGCATCGGCCGCGCGAAATTTCCCACGCAAGCGAGCTCGCGCCCGAGAGCCCGAGTGATGATTATCAATCAGCGGGGGAAGAATGCTCCATCATCAGAGCTCGAAGCGTGATTCGGTTGATGGCCGCGGTATCGGGGCGGGTAATGAAATGGCGATCGATTCTCCCTCGCGCGGCGCACGCCGGGGGTACGTATTGTACAGCCGGGAGGGACTCGGGGCTGATACGCCGAAGCACGCGATTCGGGGCTCCCAGAATTTCGAGTGGCTGATGTGGATGATGGGAGGAGTTGCTCATACACGTGCGTACATGGTGCTCACAAGCGTGCGTATTTATGTGTATGTATGGGCCATTTCACTGAAACTGCGATGTTTCATGAACGATATGTTTATAAACAACGCATTTTATGATGATTCGGAGCCAAAATTTTAATCAAACGGTGTAAACTAATCTTCTCTAGACGCGCATCTCTCCAGGACCGTTAAGATCGCTCTGGTGGGACGCACACGAGTGGCGAATCCTACTTTTCCAACCGAGGGTGTACCGGGGTTGCAAAAGTGCCCGAGGCAGGAAAAAGTATTTGCCGTGGCCGTAAGATGTAAAAATTACGTTGAAATGTCATTACCGTAATGCTTTTTTGAATGTTTTAAAAAATCCCATTTAAATTATCATGCGTTTTCTAAAAAGGACAGCAGAGCCGGGCCCAAAAGTTTCCTGCCGGTTCCGACCTCACGCAGCGTAGAGAAAATAGTAAACAAATTCTAAACACTAAACTTTGAAAATCCTATTTTACACACCGAAATATTTCGTTTTTACTGAAATGGGTATACGGTCGGAGGAGACTGCGTCAGGAGAGGGACTCTCGGTCGTTGGAATCAATTGTGCACCGTAGTCGTCTCGACTAATGGGTAATTAATTCGCGAGAAGGTATGAGAATCGTGATTGAGTGTACAATAAGAAGAAAGATAGTATATGTGGGTTCGGCTTCTTCTTTGCTGGTTTGAAATGTAATTCGGTCGTTCCGGCTATCTTACGTATCAATTGATAATTTTATTTAAATAACCTGTAACGTACCGTCGACCGATCAACGCCAGTATATACGGGTGCATGAAAAATCGGTCCCCAGTACAATAACGCAATACTCTGGCTCTCGACGTATACTTTCGACCCTCCCTCGAAACGAGCCCGATCACGGAGGGATCAACCCAGAACAGCGAGAACCTTACGACAGGCCGCGAGGGGCGGGGGGGGGGGGGGCGCGGGGGGGCGGGGGGCGGGGGGGGGGGGGGGGGGGGGGGGGGGGGGGGGGGGCAAGCGGCAGCGTCGACGTGCATCACGTCGTACGGTGTTGTGCCCTACCTGTGTACGAGGTACGACGGGCGCGGAAGGCCTGTCAGCGGCAACAGTAGCAACAACAGCGGCGGCGAAGTTGTTTCGTACGCGATAAACGCGGACGGTCCAAGGCTCGCGTCCAAACGTCGTTACAATATTGTTGCAGGCTCGACGATGGCTCCACTCCGGGCTCCGGCGTTCCATATACATCTTTTCTCTTTCACCGAGCACCCTACTATTGTCTTCGTCGAGTGACCCCCGTTTCCCCAGGCAGTATAAAAATTAGCTCAGCCATCGAACTGCACGTTTGAAAAGAGAGAGAGAGAGAGAGAGAAAGAGACCGAACGAAGAAACCGTCCCCCGTTCGTTCGATGAAAAAAACCACGTACCCGCGAGAACTGTACTTGCACAAGTACCGCCACCGCCCCGCTCGGGTCGCCAACGCCCTTCTTGCACAATAAGCGGAACGTATATAGATATGTATATGCAGGTATTGCATGTATTATACTTACATGCACATCACATCCATGCATACGCATATAACTGCAGAGCCGCCGCTGCCGCACGCGAGGACGTCAAAGTTATCGATTCGACTCCGCGGCTGCGGGGAGCGCCGTCGTCGTCTTTTAATCGGATGGATCCTTTTGCTACAGTACTCACCGCGTGCGGTTTTAATATGCACGGCCTGGCATCTTCGAAGCGAGAAAAGTCATTATCGCGGATTGTACATACCGTGCGCGCGCGAGTGAGCGATGTACGATCGATCGGCCAACGGTGCGGGTGTTGCTCCAACGAGCTGTCGGGGAGAGAGAGAGAGAGGACCGCGGGACTCGCAGCAGCAGGGACATGGACGGGACGACCACTTTACTCGAGCGATGATGGAACTCTTGTAGACGCACACCGGTGCGAGCTCGTCTTCCGCCAGATCCCGGGGCTATCATTTTTTTTCGCGCCGTTCGGTCGACGCCGCAGCTGCTGACCGCGACGACACGACGAGGAGAGCCGGTCGGATCCAATCCCACGATGGAAATTAATGATGCGCGCTCAATTTGCAGGGCCGCGATCGTCCATGCGGCTTCGGAACAACAAATCGCTCATCATCGCTGCCGTGCCGCGCGTACCCTTTTTTTCGTAACGGTGGATCCGAGTATCGCGATGAACGCTCAGCGGCCGTGCGTCCGAGTTGAGATTGCCTTTGAATCAACGCGGAGCCGTTCTTGCGCGTCGTGCGATTCGTCGCAGAGTCCCGCGTTGATGATTGTATCTGCCCGAGCGTATATCGTGCGCGCTCTGTAAACGGACACGGCGCTGTCGACTCATCATTACTGCGAGTCGAGACGATGCCACGGGGCGCGGACAGGAAATTACAGACCTCGACTGCACATACTGTAATACATATACCCGTACCCTACAACGTCGGTCAAACTCGAACTCGATCCGAAACCACGTAGAAGAGCGCAAACGGGCGCGCTGCCGCGGTCATCGAACGCGCGTACCGAGCATTCGTTTAACGAACACCAACCTCGGCAAACAACAACAAGTGTGTGAAGGCGACCACCGCGGGCGCTTACGCGTTTGTACGCGCTCGGTGTCAGAGTACTTTGAACAGGGGGCCGAGCGCGCGGGAAAACAGGTTGATAAAAGGGCACTTTGTTGAAACGTACATTTGAGTGCACCGCGCTCGCGGCGCATTAGGGCGCGTGTTTCGGGGCGTTTTTCCGGCTTGGCTTTTCAGCGGGGCAGATTTATCGGGTTGCGAGGGGATGTCTTTTTTTTTCCCCCGCGAGTCCATTGTGCGGGGGTCTCGAGGAAGGGGGGGCCCACCCATTATGCGCGTCTGCGATTCACGGTGTTTCGGATGGCGGGCGGCGTCTTCCTGGAAAGAGACTCGGGAGGAAGAAAAGTCGCTGTTGGCGTTTTGTATTGAAGCTTTTACGAGATTGTTCGGCGGGGAAAAACACTAAAAGGGGGGGGAGGTCGGGGAAACGTTGCGCGGAAGAATACACGGCCATTAGCCGCGAGCGCGCGCGGGTCACGGGAGGGCGGTTTTTTGGTTTTTTTTTTTCGGTCGGCCGAGGATTTCCTACGTCTATACGTAACAGAGGATTTGCCGTGCGTATGCACCAGTTGTGCGAATATCGAATTGGGGGATTCTTTTAACAATGCCTGTTGCAATATTGGATTGAAATACGAAAGAGGAAGAGAATGCCTTTTTTTACTCGACTGTTGTTGCGTATATTTCATCGGCTTGTAACCTCTAGAGATTGCGTACCCTTACCGTTATGGTCCTTGGCGAACTGCTGATTTTTGTTTATCACGACCAAGTTAGTTGCTTGAACTAGTAAAGATCAGTTACAGTGGACCGAAGATGTTAGAAGTGGTTTTATTTCAAGAACATTATCTATGTAATTGTTGATGAAAATTATCCAATTACTGGTGTCTTGCTTTCGTAATTCAAGGTTATCAGTTTTTGGACACACAAACTGTTGAAGATATGGTCAAAGGGGTGGTAAAATTTAATTAAATTGAGAGAGAACATTTTTTCACGTAAGTAATAGATCATTCGTAAGATATTGCGCTCTTTTCCATCGTTGATGTATAAACAAGATACCCAAAACACGCTAAACATGATACATGCTCTTCCTCCTCACATACTTAGTTCGACCCCATTGTTTCCCCGAGCGGTTAAGCTTCCCTCGTTAGACGATCAACTGTAGCCCATTACGTATAAACAAGAGAGCTTCCTTATCCCTCCTGAAAGCACTATACAGGCTCTCCCTCTCTCCTCACTGTTGTTTCTTCCTTGAACTAATGTAATACGATAAACTTTATCACCATTAGTAAAATCAAGCGCTGAAAATTCCGAGGAAAATAAAAATCCGTCGATCGACAAATGGTGCGTTTCAAACGGCAAAACGTAATAATACACACGCGCGCAACAACGCGGACGTGATCCCTAGTATACTTGTGCATTACAGGCGTAATCTGTTCTGGTGAAGAGATCATCTGTAAAAAAAACCCTGGAAGATATCCCACAGGCTACTGCTATGCGCTTGATGAAAGACCTACATCGAAGTTCGAAAATCATCGTTTATCTTACACTATACGAGGCAGCAGCTCCGCTCCATTTCTCACCCTCGACGCGATTTTTTTGTTTTTCTTCTTCCTCTGCTGTCAAGCGCGAAACGCACGCTCTCTTCTACACAGACGGATGATCTATACATCTACCGGTACCTGCTGCTCTCGGGAAATAAATGTTGTGCCGGTAAGACATTTTTTTTCTTTGCTTTACGGTAAATATCAGTACCGAGCGATGCTGATAAAGTTTCATGTTATCGATAAGTTTATTTTATTTTTCTTGGGCTGAAGAAGTCTACACGCACAATCACCTTCTTTCGACTTTAATCTAATATTCATACATTTCCGAAACATGAAGGACGTATTGTTTTTGGTGAAAGCCTATGATATTGACGCTCATTAATTTGGTTTAATGTGTTTGTCCCGCTTGTCGCTGATAATACTTTTTTCGCAAGGTATTCGATAGATCGGTTTTTAAAATTATCATTGTTTAACCTGTAGCTCGGTCAAAACAAGCTCAAAAACCCTTTTCCACTGTTTTAACACGACTGTTCTTCAAATTGAATATTAATAGTAGTTTTCGTCACAAAAGTGCGATCGCCTCCAGGGCGATTTTGCAACGTAGCCCTGGTTGGATCGCACTTGAGTGAAAGCAAACATATGTGCACACATAATGTGCGCCCCTAAAGCTACGAGAGAGCATTCGCCAAGGGAATAAGCAAGATGGAAGAAATTTCCACGAAATGCTGAGTGCCCAAGGGAAATATACCACGAATGATTTTCTCGCCTCGGTAATTGCCGACTTACCGATTTATTTTCGCAATAATTTATTTTGCGAGATGACTCGGTCGACAAAAAAAAAAAAAATAACGAGGGCTTTAGTCTCGAAACTAAGACCAATATACTTACTAAAAAGACCCAATTATTTTCCTTCCCTTTTTTCGCTCACTGCACTTCTTACCCCTATAAAAGAAAAATGTTTGATTTTAAATTTGTCTTCACCCAAAGTTTTTTCAAGAAGAGCTTCCGTCCCATTCTGTGGATCAGGCCATTATCCTCTTTTTCCCTACCCTTTGATTCGAAGAGAATCGCAGGGTATCCACTGCTCGTTTGTCCAACTGCGAATGAGGTAGTGCATAATAGAAGCAGGAAGAGGAGAAATAAAAAGTTGAATACAGGACGGGAAGAGCAGACGAGACTCGAGAAGAGTAAAGAAAAGTCGTGGCTCTTGAAAAAAGAAAAACGGAAAAAAGGAAGCGTACCCGCTCATCGTTCCGAGGGTTCTTCTTGTTTTCCAAGTTTTAATTATCATCTTCAAACAGGCTGTAGTGTCTGATGTTACTGCTACTGTTTTCTCTTTTTCTTTCCTGCAAGTGATTAAGACTGTTAAGAGTCCGAATAAAAAATAAATAACGAGTTTCAGTTTTTATTTTCTAGTCACAGAAAGGCTGAAAAAATTGCAATTGGTCTTTAAAACACAAGCTACTAATAATGATAAGGATAAATATAGAAGTGTCGAATAAAACCTGTATGGATATTATGGAAGATCGCATTAAAAATAGATGTACGGAATAAAAAAAAATAGAAAAAAAAATAAATAAAGAGTTTGGAGAAACTTTGTGCCCATTAATTCGCACACTGAAAAAAAATAGAGGCTGCTACTGCCCCGCAAAGTGCAGTAGCTGTACCGAATGGTAGCACAGCAAGAGCTGTACCGAATGGTAGCACAGCAAGATTCTCGCACTCCGGCGCAGTGGCTGAGCCGATGGGTGCAGTAAGAGCACCTATTGAGAGCAACGGTAGTACTTAATGTGTGGCGTAGTAGCTTTTCATACGCGCGAGCCGCAATAACGGCGCAGCCAGTGCACCGATTCGGCGTATCTGTTGCTCCGAAGCTAGTGATGCTGCTTCCGCGCCACCTACGGCGCTATAGCAGCCTCTATTTCTTTTCAGTGCAGCGACTTATTAATTTGGGCTTCTTTTTAAAACAACTTCCAAAAAAATGACTCCTCTAATGGCGGATCGTGGTTAAATGACGTACTTCACGCGCGAGTCGAAGCGGAAATCGAGAGGTAACCAGAAGTAATATCTCTCGCTGTGACTGTTTTAAATGGTTCATGCAGCCTCCGCACAACTCCACGTTGACTAGTCCAAATAATAAGTGTAAAATAGTTTTTGTAAGTTTTGAAAGTATAAATTACGAGCGTTCCAACAGCCAATGAGATGTGTGTTGAGAAATTGCTCCGCCAGTCGTAGAGGCAAAGATTTCGGCTGCTAAAGTAACTATGGCAATGGCTGTTCAGAGCTAGCTTCGGTTGATAACTCGGTTCTGGAAAATGTTGAATACTCGTCGCATTGTGTCTGCTCTATTTGTTGTACACAATGGTTCTCGATGTTTTTTCGGGAGAATGGACCGTCAAGCATTGAACTCTATTGAATACATTATTCATTTGTCTTAATAATTGAATTTCAAAGACGGTTAGATTTATTTTTGAAAATTATGTACATTATGAATAAAAAATCGAACACTGACAATGGACTTTTGGTTCATCGATATTGGATACGATGTAGGGTCAATGAGAGATATTTGTTAACCTTGTACTAAAGGGAACGATTGAAAACGTATGATACTAATCTACGTAATTATATCTTTCTTGTTAAATATACAATTACGTAAAGCATGTGTGCACGAAAATTCAAAACAAAATTAAATTAAAAAAAACTATTCTGCACTTGGATTGTTATACTTCATTCTTATCCAGATCCAATGTCCCTCCGTCTGACTATTTTTACGGCTAAACTACTGATTGCACATTGTACTTTGGCGTGCGTGCAGATCTAATTTTTGCTCGCAGATTTTCCGCGGTGTGTGTGCATTGACGTAACGAACAGGATGACGAATAATAACGAATGGGCTGCTGTGGGGAGGAAAAAAGGGGCAGGGCTTGTATACGTATACGCGCAACGTGCACAGTCAGCATAGCACGGCTCGTTTGTTAGCAATATGGTGGCGGCCAGGTCGGACACATGGTACGGATAAACAGCCCCTCGCTGTACTTTGGCGATCCAACTTACTTTTAGTCCTGCATTGGGAGTAGATGATTGGTACCGCGAACGTCGAGGAACGGCAAGGAAGTAAAATGAAAAATAGCTCCACAAGATTACATTTAATTATACCTCCGTCTCCGTGCAATGTTGACATCATCAGGTATGCTGCAGATAGTAGATGTGTGTACAGTTTAAATTAGTTTCGGAGCAGCTGACGTTTATCTTCCGTGTAATTCCGCACGCGAACGCGTGTAAACAATTTTCTAATTACGCGCGGTCTTGCGTTACAACTGGTATGCGGCGTGTTCATGCTGATTAAAACGTGCTGTTTGCTGTCCGTTGACCGAACCAGCTTACAATAATTAACGCGATTCCGAAAACTCCGCAAAACTGTGATCCCGTGTATTATATGTACAGTGGTGGGAGTAATTAAGGTAATATTGCGCGCAGTGGTGTAATCGATCGCGTCTGCTGCGTCCCGAATTTGGATACCGCACCCTATAATATATACACTCACCGCACTCTCTGACAAGAACGGGGGACGCTGTCGGCAGCTCTGTATTTCTTTTTCAAGTGAGTATACTGCTGCTTTTGACAGCGAAAATTGGAAATCCGATGGGCTTCGATTAAATCGGATCAAGCGATCGATCGCGAATAAGGAGGCGGGCCGAGGAGAGGCCCTCGATCGAGTAGCATTGACGTTTTTCTCGGAATCATAACGGGCCGATTACGCAAATGAAGGGCGCTGCTCGCGTAATACCCGTCGAGCAGACTAGAGGCTTGCGCAACGAGGGCGGTGTATATTTTGCATTCGGTTTCGATCGCCTGTTGTTGATTAGCGCGAGAAAAAGCGAGGCAGATTGAAATAATAATCAAGAGGCGTATCCTTGCGTTTGTAAAGCGCTGCAGGGAAATCTCGTATGTTTTTAGTCACGAAAAATACATAGCGATGGAAACGAAGTTTCATCTCGCTGGAGGTTTCTTCTCGCTCGGGAGGGAGGAACGCAAAAAGTGTACGATTTTAATATTCAATGGGTTTCTCCGTCTTTTAGAATATACTTACCCTATATCGTTCCGAAGAAAAATTGATGAACGTTAGATTTAAATTATGTGATTTCAAAGGTGAACAAGAAAAAAATAGAGGGCCAGAGCTTGCGAATGTGCGAGAGCTGGACCATTAAACGCACGTAAATATTCGATCTCACAAGAGAGTTACTTTTAAGGAGGGCTGTATACTTTACTGCCGGGTAGAAATACCGACTGCAATATCGTTAATTAAATGATGCTTTGGATCGATCGATGCATGGCCGATGCGTGTGGAAGTTAATCGTGTGTATTTTACCGTCTTTCATAAATATTATGTTCATTTTACGTGCGCTTATTTTCTAATGGACTGCTTTGCAACCTATATACATGTCAGACGCACTTTTGATTTTTTTTTAGTTCAGTTAAACTGTCTTGTACTCCAATCGATTAATAAGTATCTAACAATATTATTGGGGTCACATTTTTTCATACCTAAGTGCTGATGAAGCAAAAAGAATATAGGAGCTTAATTCACAAAGTTGAAGCTTATTCAAAAAAGCCACGAAAAACAGACGACAAATCACGTTTATTTTTCCCGCAGTCCAGGGTTCGGAAAAAACCGAAAACATTGTTCCTGTTCCGTATATAATATTAGCTACAGCGAAACTTGCACCGTCAACACTACAATAGCTCGCATCGCTAAATCTGACGGGGCTTACGCATCACTACAACAAACACACACACGCACACTCGTGCAACCATGTAAATACGATCGCGCAATTTCCCCCGTCCGCGTCGCGCGTTCGAGTTGGCAAGCGCCGGGACAGGCTGTATACTATACTGTTCCAATACCCGCGAAATCCAGCGGTTGGGTAAAATATTTCCGACATCTCTGTCCGCCGCGCGCTTACAGCGTCACGCTGGATTCGCGAGAGTTGGAGAGAAACGCGGCTGCTGGGACATTGAGCGTTTAATTGCTGTACTCTGCTATTGCTGCGGCGTTCGAGATAAACTATTCAGGATTAGAATCGGAGTCGTAATTTTAGTATTGTATTTTTTATTCGTAGCGTGCCGTTTTTTACGGAAAGGATGTCAAGTGTATGGAAAAAAGAAATTTACGTTTGAGAAAGTGTATGGATGTACAATTGACATTCAACCGTAGTGCGTTGATCGAGACGTGCGATCCTGGGTTCTTAAAATTTTCAAAGCGGCGTGAGGGTGCTTGAGTATACAATATCACACGTTTCTGCAAAACGTGGAAGCGTACACTTACTCTCGATGCGAAAGAAAAATCGATGCTGAAATACGTATGGTGAGATTCCAAGTATAAGCCGCGGATATCGCACTGATTTTACGATCTGGTCGAGAGCGAGGTGAGAAATAAAAACGAACTGGAAATATAACTAGAGAAAACACGTGCACCCGAGAATCGTATTCCCACTCGAACATCGGAATAACATTATTAAAGGCACGTTGCCGCTGGTGGATCCAATTGTACCGAGTAATTAACGCAGTTGCGTGGCCCGCTCCAGCATTCACTGCGCTCATCATATTCCATACAATTACCAAGAAAAAGAAAAAAAAAAAAAAAAAAAAAAAATGATAAACTTTTCCACGGGACACATTTAATTATCCGCTACGCTCCACGAACTTTTCCGTGTTGATTCACACTTTTAGAATGTGAACAGGCGTCACTCTCAATTAGAGTATACGCTCGCGTGAAAACCATTTGAAAGAGCTTTCAAACCCGATTTTCCTCGCACGCTCGCTTGCTCATTCGTCATATTTAATGGAGTTATTTATATGGGCGCACCTGTATAATGTTCCTTTTTTCAGCTCGTCGCGCGCAGAGACCAAACATGCGCTTTTTATACCAAACATTCTCGAAAAAATTAAAACTTTTTAAACTATACACATTCCTGGGTTATTTTTAATTACGCTTTTGTATATAATCATCTCAATAATAATCGGTAAATTAACTTGAAATAAAGAATGTTATTCCGGGTGATTCTAACTGTAGGTTTCCAGGTCCAAAAAGCCTTCAATCACAAAAGTCTTTTGATACTTTACAATTTCCTAGAAATGTCACCGTATGTCGATTTTATTATCGTACACTCTTCCCGCAGACAAAGTTTCGCGTCGCTCATGCCCAAAACACCATGGACCGAAGACACCGTGACGCTCCCCGCGGGTTTATTTAACATTTGAATGCCGCGAGATTACCGGGACGATAATTCCCCCGGAAGAGGCGTGCGGCGGCAGAACCCCATCTCCCGCTCTCTCCTCGATCTCCTCGAGCTGGCAAGGCGGAACGGATAGGCGGTACTACTCGAGAGCATGCATATCAGCCCCCGTGCCATCGATGAGAGAAACCCGAGGCCGCTTCGACTTGGCATGTCACATCGCAAAGCTGTTTCTCGCGTCTTGCTCCTGCGATGGCAAGGCAAACTATACGGATGTTATATATGCCTACGTATAAGCTTCCCACGTCTAGTGCGCGGTACTCCTCTGTGGATAGGTATGAGAGCAAAGTTTTGACGTTCGCTTATCGAACGGGGAGATTCGAAACTGGGATATCCGTCGCCGACATGACGTTATCTTGTTATGGATGTTGTGAGTACTCCATCTAATGTAATTTGATGGTTTGCACAGACGTACAACTATTTTAACAAACTCATGTGTTTTTATTTTATTTTTTTATTTTATAGAGACGATTATTATGGATTGCAATGTCGTACAGTGTCTCAATGATAATGTCTTACCTCAATCGACTGTTTCTACTTAGTTTCGTAGACGTGATGGATCCTTCGAGTAAAAATATGTAAATAGACATAAAATTAAAACTAGAGTAAATTAGAATGATATATTTGTAATTTCAAACTATAACAACGAAAATAATCATTTATTGCTTGCGTGATTGATAAAAGCGGGGGTAGCACGTGATAATGCATTCATCAATTTCGCGAGCCATGCAAAATGATTCCGTACATGTCTGATTTCTAATAGTACCACATCTTTTTATATTTTTATGGTTTTTTTCTTATAGAAATGATTGTTATGGATTACAATGTGATACAGTATCTCGATGCTTAATGTCTTACCTCGATCGACTGTTTCTACTTAGTTTCGTAGAAAATGACGGATTCTTCGAGAATATGTAAATAGAAATAAAATTCAAGCTAGAGTAAATTGTAGAAAAAATCTTTTGTGTTTTCGAACTATAAGGACGAAAATAATTATTTATTGTTTGCGTGATTGATAAAAGCGGGGTAGCACGTGATAATGCATTCATAAATTTCGCGAACAATGAAAAATTATTCCGTACATTTCTGTGTGCTAATAAAACCATATCTTTATACATTATGGTTGTTTTTATTTATATAAATAATTATTATGGATAACAATGTGTGATACAGTGTCTCGATGCTTAATGTCTTACTTAAATCGACTGTTTCTACTTAGTTTCGTAGCCAAATCACATCTTTATACATATTTTACAATTTTTTTATTTTCAAATGTTCGTTACTTCGCGCACTTTTCGGCATTTGAAAAAAATTTCATCACCTTAACAGTCGAATATTCGAAAAAAAGCTCCCTACAGTTCAAACGGTTGGTTCAATAATTCTTTCCGACCTCCAATTCTGCAGAGCGAATACTTTGAAATTTCAGTGAATACCGTCACGCAGAACTCTAGTTGTTCTTCGTAAGAAATATCTCACAATCTTTTCCGTCCGGACGAGCGCGCAGTCGTACGATAACTATTTGTAACAGACATTTCGAAGAAACGTATTCTTCCACAAAACGAAACGACCAATTTTGACGATTATTTTCCATTTCGGCAGGCCACGCCCACGTGACGGACTTCAACATCGCTGTGATGCTGGAGGGTGAGCAACTGGCCACTTCGATGTCCGGCACCAAGCCCTACATGGGTACGTATATACGTCCGCACTATACCCTGTATACGATAGAGTCCTGAATCCATTACCGAATCTCCGCGTGCACGCAAAACAGGATTATCACCCCAAGCCAGACCCTCATCTATACGCGCTCTGCCATCTCTGCACCTGTCGCCGAATCGTCTCAAAAGCCATCCCCCTTACTCGTGCCCCTCCCGTACCTATTGCTCGACCTCTGACTGCAGGTCCTCTTGCCTGAACAAGTGTGTATGTACATACAGTTTACTATTTCGCACCGGGAAGTAGAACTTGCGGAGATAGGAGTAGTAGAATCTAATTACCCGTGCTCCCCAACTCGATTACTGCAACCGAGACGACGTCCATTGAGGAGGACGGCTGTATTTTTTTTTTTTTTTTTTGACTCCGCGTCGAGAACGTGATTGCGGGAACGCGTTTCGCGGACTCCGAGAGCGTGAGTTTGCGACTGCCGCGAACGGAACACCACGGTCGAGCGAGACGGCCCGATGGATCCCGAAATTCGAAAGACCACTGTTATCGAAAGCAATACTACGATCGCGCCCACGCGAGACGCGGATGGAGAGGTGCACTCCGTCTTCGGGGACACGCACGTCCTGCAATCTCGCGCGGTATCCATACAACGCTCCGGAGGACGCGCGCGGAATTACTTAAAACGAACGGAAAAAAGAAAAAAGGACAGGGGATTAGCGCCCGACAACACGTTTCACGACGAGAAATCGCCGGGCAGGGGGGCCGGCCAGCACCCCCCCCCCCCGCCGGGCCGTTTAAAGTCCCCCATCTTTTTTTTTTTTTTCGTTTTTTTTTCGCGACGATTATCCGCCGGAAAAACGAGCCCAACGGGTGTGCGCGCGGCAAACATCCTTATCGTCGTCATTAACGTAACAGCGCTAATCTTGTTGACGTCCATCATCGGCGAGCCTCGTCGTCGATTGTTCTGCTCTCCCGGGCACACGTACCCCGGCTCCGCTGCTCCCTTCCGTTCCTTATTCGTTTACGAGCTGTACCATCGCCCTAGCTTTAACCCCTCCCCGTACCGAACGAATGTGCGCACGCAACGGTATCGAATGCCCGTCATTCCCATATTACACGCGCTGCACTTCCTTCGCCCACCACCCGCGTTCTCCCCCCGTTTCGCTGTTACGTTTGTTTCTTTTTTTCTCCAACTTCCATCCATTTTCGCGAAATTGCGTGCAGGTAGAAACACACACTCGCCACCCAACTCGGGAGGTGCCATTTCCGGCTCCGTGGCCCCCTCGCCTCCCCCGCCCCCCGCTCGCCCCCCCCCCGCGCTCCCGTTGCTCCATTTTTCCCCCCCCCCCCCCCGCGAGTGTTTTTTCCCCCCTTCTCTCTTTTCCTTCCCCCCCCCCCCGCCTTTCGCGCATACGTATACACACACGCGCGTCTTTTCCCTTCGCTCGCGGCGTTCCTCCGAGAGATCTCTCGCGCCCGCCTTTGCGGACCCCCGCTTCGTTTCGCTCTTTGTTCACATTACGGACGCGTCTTTCACCGCCGTGCCCATTGCTGAATCGATACGCACTCGCGGTACGCGCAGGTATAGAGGCAAAGGAGAGCCCGATGGAGCAATTACTTGTACACTACCGGGTGCAGCCCTGTACGCCCAAGGTGGATTGTGCGCAAGTTTGGGAGAAAAAAAATGAGTGCATCCGGAACGCCTGGGAAACCAGCTGGTTCGGCTCGTTACGGTATGTCGGGCGGGAACGAGCTTTCGATCAATCATATTGCGGACCCGCGCGGAGCATTAATGACGTATATGAGAGTAAAAAAATCCGAGATCTGATTCCCGAGTTCACGGCAACGATAAAATTCAGAGCTTCATTCGCACGGCTGCAACCCGAGCGCGAGGAACCAGCCGCGCAATCATCATCTTCATTATTCCCGGGAGCTCTCGATGTAATACCCAATACACCCTCGCTGCGCGGCGCGCAAAACTGTCCCGGATGCTTCGAATTCCTCGCCTTTCTCTCCCCCTGTGCCGACCGACGACGCGCCCCCGCCGCTGTGTATACCTCGGCTGAGAGGGGGGGGGGGCGAACAAAAGATATTGGATTTCCCGATGCGGATTTTATCGCACTCGTCGTCCCCCTCCCTCCCCCCCTTTGATGCGCTCGCGATTCTCGAGTGCACGTATTGTACAGTGCGCGTCGAGAGCTGACACACGCGCTTCGAGAGCCCTTCGCTGGGTCCACTACGGTCCGGCTCGATGAACCTCTATCCCTCGTCTCCCGTTCGCTCGGTGGGCTTGGTATCGCTTTCCGCGCTCCCTCCGCGTGCAACTCCCGAAAGGTGCAGTGCGAGGAATTTTTCACACCGCGCGCCGGAGACGCGGTCCGTTCGTTTCCAGTTTTTTTTTTCGAAGCTCCGA
>JAPYYV010029385.1:0-10355 GCA_030522625.1 Copidosoma aretas | reverse complement strand
ACGACAAGACGAATACGGTATACCTATATACATGGGGTCAGCAGCTATATTATACCGTCTATGTATTATGTTGGTATCTCTACCGACTTGTTCAGTTTTGTATCTTTATCTTAATGTGGGTTGGCACCCCTACGTGACGGAGCCCCCTTAAATGCATACAAAATTGTTTCTCTTCACCTGGGGCATATTAATTGAAAAGTACTAAAATAATTAATGAAATTGAACTTATGAACTCGATTCGGCTGTAAGGATGGTGTGGTAAACTGTTTGTAGAATAACATCGTATTTGTTGCCTGATGAATGTTTTAAAGATATTTAACCTAGTTCAGTACTAAAATACAGAAAGAATTAAAAAAAATTCTACTGTGCAAAAGGTACTTTACAACAAAAAGTGGGTTCCATAAAAAAAGGCGTTTCTTAGGTAAAATACATATATTTTTACTGAATCTAGCTTATGGAAAAAGAGTGCAAAAAAAAAACTGCAAATTCTTAAACTATATCCAAAGCGGTGGAAGTAAATGTATAGCTCCAAGCTGTTCTGCTATCTTCCGCGATAATTGGCCGTACATTTCTTTATTTGAAAATTTTCTTTCATTCTTTAACTAAATCCTAGCTTATTGAAAAAGTCGAGGGAAAAGTGAAAAAAAAAAAAAACTGCAAATTCTTAAGCTATTTCCAAAAGACTAGATGTATACTTATGTATACTGTACAAATTAGCGTTAAGCTGTCCTACTAAGTATATTCCGCTATACTTAGCCGTACATTTTTTATGATTAAAACTTTTTTTTTTTTTGCTGAATTTTATCTCATTTAAAAAGTGCAAAAAAACTGAAACCATCTACCCTGGGCGCGAATTTACAAGATTACTTATTCTCTGTAAATTCAAGGGTGTATTGCCAACTTATTGTGAAGTTAGCAGTCCATGCAAATACCTTATTAATTATGAAACTGCAAATTTTAGATAAGAACTGCAAAAAAATGCAAAAAAACTGTTAATTCTTATAGTGGTTAGATTGACAACCTCTAATGTTGTCATGCCAAACTTCACAGACGTGTGTAAAATTTATTTCGAATAAAATCATCATGATTCATTGAGTTTAAAGTAATGCCAACAAAACATCTTCACGAGTTATCAGTTATTCAGGTCAATTGAACGAGCATTTGTCAATGAAAAAAGTAAACTTTAGTCATCCATGACTTTTAACCCATAGATTGTTTTTGTTACAACAGAATTCATCAAACAAATTTCTACATTACTAAAGTTATTGGGTTATTGCGGGTTATTGAAAACAATTTTTATTCAATTTTATTGAACTTGTAGGAGGCTTTTACGCATCCTCTATCTTTGTACTTTCTTTTCTTCCCTTTTTGCTTTTTCATAAACAAAGCTTTCTATCGGTAAAAATGTAAGTGTGTGTGTGTGCGTATGTCATATCTCAGAAATCCTCTGAACAATTTTGACGATCCAGGGCTTAAAATATTTGGTTTTAAATCCTCATAGTGACTCGGAAAACAATTAAAGTTTCATCCCTTAGGAAAGTTGTAATACCGATTTTTGATGTCCAAAAAGCGGTTATGTGTTATTTTTTGGGTGACAAAATTAATCTCTATTTTCTTACTAATCATATTTCATAGACCATTGGAATAACTGCATTTTCCAATCTGAATTATCTTTCCATGTTATTTTATTTTTGTATCAAAGGACTAAATTTTTGTTGAAAAATCAGGTATTTCGCAGGAACTCAAAGACAGATTTTGATAAGCCAGGGCTTAAAATGCTTGGTTTTATACGCTCATTGTGGCTCGGAAAAAACACTCACGTTTTTTATCTTATTTATGTTATAACGATTTTTTATGTCCGAAAAGCGGTTTTGATGTTAATTTTTGAATAAAAAGAAATTTAATTCGATTTTCTAAAAAGTTATATTTCATCAAAATTGCTTTATTTTTCATTTCAAAACATTTTTCTAAGCCGTTTCTTTCATTTTTGATAAAACAAATGCTAAGGTTTCTGTGAAAAATCAGTCATATCTCGGGAACACCTGGTTAGCAAATTTTTGTTCTCTTATGATTATAGCGGTTTCATAATTATTATATTGTTGCATGTACCTCATTCACGTTTTCAAAACGATTCTTTTGATCTAAAATAAAATTTTTAATATTTTTTGATTAAAAAAATTATGATTTATTGTAATAAATTATCATACCTTGTGGAGCATATACAAAACCGCTGCCAATAAATTAGCAAAAAGCTTCCTCAATGTATGTTATTCTGTTTATTTTTAATTTAAAACTATATGATTAAATGAAGCATTAGGATTATTCAAAATGGTCAATCAGCTATTTATATGATCTAAAAATAGAATTATCTAAAAATGAGATGATAATTTTTGTACCCCAATGTACAAAAACAGTGTTTTATGATAAAAAAATTACAAAAAAAAAATTATTTTATTTTAAAAATAGTTTAACCTGTTATTCAACATTGTTACTTATAATCTGTTTGTAATATAGCGAAAATTTAGCATAAAAATTATTCAAGTATCGTACATGTTTCGAATTATAATTTTTAATAAAATTTATAGTATCTCAATTACACCAAAAATAAGAAAATAGTGAATCAAAATGAAAAACGAATGTACAATAATTTATTTTTTGCTTTACAAGATATTATTATTTATTAGATTCGATTCTAATTATTTCGATCGAGAAATATCAAAAACCTGGTTTATCATTGGATATGTTTTGTTTTCACATCTTTGCATTTTTACAAGTTTTTTGTCGGTATGAAAAAATATTTTTAGGTTAACTCCCATAAGAACATATGTTAAAGAGCTCAACATTAGCATTGATTTATTTTAAAAATGGCCCATGTAAAATACTGAAAAAATTCAAGGTGATTCATAACACTTTAAAGAATGGATTCTAAAAGTTTTATATTGATCTCTGCATTTTCTTATAACTCCCGACAATCCTTAAAGACCTGGACAAGGTACATAACTATATTTTCATTGTGTTACCGCTGTAAGCATAAGAAATTGAATTTCCCTAATATAATATAAACAACACAACGTAAAAAGATGATTTCAAATGTAAAATATAGTAAATTTTCTTATGAGAAGAAACGGAACTTCTGCACGAACGTGATATCATAGTCACGTTCGTGAGGGCGTTCCGTTCCCCCTCCATGTAAGAAATACTATTTTTTTCTATCCTTTGGGTGAAAGTTTGTAGTTCCGCTGTTCCACTAAGGTGTGGGTAAAAGTACTTATTCTTCTAGCCTAACCTAACCATGGAACTACAAGCTTCCGCCCAAGCGATGGAAAAAAAAAGCTATTTTGATGCCCTATAAGATACAATTATTAATAAAATAAAAATTGAATTTTGTTTACCCCCAAAATCGCAAAAAACCGCTTTTTGGACATAGGCAAATCCATAACAACCTTAATAAGGTGTACAACTTCCATTATTTGTCCCAGCTAATATAAGGATATCAAAACAAATACTTTAAGCACTAGATCATCAAAATCATTTGGATAGTTTATGAGATATGGCTGTTAAAAAAATTAATATTGTAGTATGTCTTTTATAAAAAAGAAATGATATAACGTAGGAAGATTATGCAAAATAAAAAATAAAACTATTTTAAAACTCTACAAGATATTCTCGAAGATATTATTATTAAGAAAATTTATTTTAATTTTTTTTAACCCTAGAATAGCAAAAAGCGCTCTTTAGATATAAAAATAGTCACAACCTCAATAAGGTGTGAAACTTGAACTCTTTTTCAGAGCCCCTATAAAGGTATAAAATTAAACATTTTTAGCCCTAGATCATTGAAATCGGTCGGAGGGTTTCTGAGATATGACTCATTACATGCATACACACACACACGCACACACGCACACATACAGGCATTTTTTAAAATTATTTATTTTAATTTCAAACACTATAAAAAACTGAACCTGCCTCGACCTCTTCTATATTTCAACACACTGTATTAATCTCGCCATCGCATTATATATGAGCTGAAAATCAACATTATTATTCTAACTTACCATTAGATGAAATCACTTATAGCCTAAGGCTTATGACATCCAAAACTAAACTTGAGAATGGGGCTCTTTTTTAGTAACTACATACAGACAAATTTTAAATTCGGTGCTCTAGAAGAAATTGATGATAGTGATACTCGTATATAAATACTCTTGGGCACGTTACATGTCGTAATCGTACTTTTATAAATATGGTAAAATATGCCGACAAAAATAGACGTTACATCACTCGAGAAAAACTAACTATACCAAGGAGCTGATTTAATCGTAAAATCGTTTAATGATCTCAATTCGAGATTGCTTTGATGTTTAAGTTAGCGATGCACTAAAAATGATGTTAAAAAAGATAATTTTTTATTGCGTAAATATCTACTAACATCTACTATGCGACGACATTTTTAAATCGCAATATCGACAAAGCCCAACTTTAATCTTCCCTTTTGCCTGGAAGGCGGTTTACCTTTTTTTCGCAAAAGAGTTAACGCGTAGTAGAAATATTTCAAAAATCTAGTCAGAGTATATCACATCATACGAGATTTGTACCATCGCCTACATACTTTTGGTATATTCTGCGTATTTTTGCGTCCAAAAAAAATGCCAAACAACAGCTTTAAAAGAAAAGGGAAAAAATCATTGCGTCTATGTGGTTTTTAGGGAAAAAAACAAAATAAAAAAAAAAAAAGAGAAAGAAGAAAAGGCGTGTTGTTTTTTTTTTTTTTTTTTTTTTCAAAAAAAGCTACAGTAAAAAAAGGATTAGGACCGATGCGCGCGCATCGACAAAAAAAAACGAGCTGGTGTGACAGAAACCATTTGAGGAAAGAGTAAAAAGGAATATGCCTATATACACATCGGAGCGAGTGAAGACTGCATTCCTCTCTTTTCGTGCCCTTTGTGCGGCGAAGCGGCAGTTATACGGCGCCGCCACTACTGCCATATGTATATGCATGTATATACAGTTTTCAATCAATTTTCCCGCATCCGAGCTCCTGCTCCACGTGTACGTATGCGTGCCTATGTTTGTGTGTATGGTGTGTAGAGATTTTATACACACGTGTCAACGTGTGTGTATTTTTCTCTAGTTGGCCAGGGCCGAATCGGTTTTTGTCTCGTGGCGTATGGGTATTCTGGTTTGGTACATCGAACCGTGGGAAGATTTTTACCGATGCTGATGCCACTCTTTTTCTCATGTACCTATTCGATTTCCCCGTATACGTCTCTCTGTACTTTGGAAATTCTTGTTCTCTTTAGGGCTGGCTTTTTTTCTCACCGTTAGAAGTTTTTTGCAGTTTTTTATTTCAATTTTTTAACAGCAGCCCTCTTGATTCGTCGCAAAGTATACATAGCCAAAAAAAACAACCCCCTCATTCAATGTTGTTTAAATAGGGACCTCGCATAAAAATTGTTCTCAAATCCATTAGGTCTGTCAGCTAGATTATCCAAAAATATTCGACGCGTATTTTTTCTTTTTTTATACGTACAAAAAATTACGGAGATAAAGAACATCAAAGTCTAGGAGTGGAGGGCGCATGACGTCGAGTGCAGTAATAGCTGAATAAAAATCACGAGAAAATGATCTCGAAAAATCATATACAGAGTGCAAATAGTATACTACTCACCTAGGGAGAAAAAATAAAGTATGTCTCAGATCACAGGCATTTAGCAAGGCCCAGAGCGACAAAAAAAAAAGTACTCATCCAGCATCTATTTGAAAGAGATAATTTAGTATTCATGTTGAAATTATTGTCATTTACCCTTTTTGTGTGAAATGTTTTCCGAAAACAAACTATTTTTTCACGACGAAAGTTAAGGAATTTTACTTCTAGCTACTATCAATACTAATAGTACAGTAGTAACAAAAGTTGACATAAGTACCAATTAACGTTCATATCCCTGTAAAATGAAGATGCCTCCTAAGGCTCTTACGATATAATGTATAATTATGGCCTCAAGCGCTTGATACTCCTTGTAATGCGTGATACGACGAATTTCCCGTAACATATATTACCTAGTCATATAACAGTAATCTAATAGCACGTTATTTTTGTAATGTTTCAGATGTCTTCGAGAATATTTCCCTTGATCTAACCGAGGAGAATTTCGCTTCAAACTCTTCCATACTAACGCACAGTGGTCCCAATAACTCGACGAACCGACCGACCCAGAAGACTGACATTCGCGGGCGATGCGCAAGTATCTTCCAAAGCACTTTATCCGGCTGAAGCGTTGAACATAGCTTATTAGTTGCGATGTGCCCGCCAGCGCAGGTGTACTAGAGTCGAGAAAAGGGAGAAAGAAGGAGAGAAAACGAAAAACAGAACAAAAGTATAATTGATGTAGCGTGTAGTACAGTAAAAAAGGCGGAGAGGGTAGGAGCAACGAAGAAGAAGAAGAGTAAGAGGGAGGACAGAGAAGAGAAAGAGGAAGCGCAAGAGGGAAAGAGGCTCTGGAGCGCCAGCCGTCAAGATGGGAAACTGCTTTAGCTGCCAGACGGACGCGGAGAAGGAGAAGCCCGATCGGATATGCAACTCGAACATCGAGGCAGTGACTTCGCAGGCGAGCCCCGTGCCGACACCGACCCCCGACCCTATCAGGCCGATGCCCCAGATCCCGGACACGGACGCGCCCGCGGCCAAGATCTTCATCGCCCTTTACGAGTACGACGCGAGGACGGACGAGGACCTCAGTTTCCGTAAGGGCGAGCACCTCGAGATACTCAACGACACCCAAGGCGACTGGTGGCTCGCCCGGAGCAAGCGCACACGCCAGGAGGGCTACATTCCAAGCAACTACGTCGCCAAGCTCAAGTCCATCGAAGCCGAGCCGTGAGTTGTTGATCTCTATTTTCTTTTTTTTTTTGCTCAAACATTACCCACGTTTCTCCGACTGACTCTTTTCAGTTTGGCCATTAATTTTGATCAAACTGACCATAATGCGGGTAAGTGTTGTACTTAGAAGTGTATTTTGTTCGTTGAGCAGAAGGAACGTCGGATCTCGAAATGTCATTTGATAAACTTCATATGACGATTTGACAGTAATAACGAGTCATTGATACCTGCTCGGCGTGATCTTACCCCACATTGACAACCTACATTTCAGGGATTTGAATTTCCTCGTGGCGTTCGAGTTTTTTAGGTTTCCCTCGGGATTAGCGTCAGACTTGAGCACGGGTAGTTTGCAGATTTTTTTCTGAAAATGCATTATTCGGGCTGGAAATTTTTTCCCCCTTTCTATACTTGTGCACTTAAGAAAAAAAAGTTGTATAAGTATTTTGCACGAGAAACAAATGTATAAGGTCAAAGTTTCCGAGTTTAAGAAAAAAGTATCTAAATATTTAGTTGAATACTTTATAACAGACTTTATTCTCCGAAATTAAAACGTGCTTTTTTCGTGTTAGGTATTGTATCATAAGTATTAGTGAAAATACATTTTTCAACAAAAATAATGTATTATATAGTCGGAAAAAATGTTATTTCAAAGTGTCTGACTGCTGTATTGTATTTAAAAAAATTATATTTCATTTTGAGTTAAGGGAAATAATAAGTTATTTTTTTTTTTTTTTTTTTTTTTTTTTTTTTTTTTTTCAAGTATTGTTGAAACGTGATACAATGTGGTGAAGTTGGTCACGGCTGAAGGTTATATAAAGTAATCTCTTTAATCAATTTTCCCTAATTTGATTGTCGAATTAGACTGTCTCTCTCAAGTGGTAGTCTTGTGATAAAAAAGATTCAACCTATTAGTGAAATCCTTGCTTTTCGATTGAGAACAGACACGTCCAAAATAAAAATTATTATATCTCTATATTCTACCAATACCTGAATTATTTGTAGACAACCCTGGTAGAAGTTTACTATATTTTCTGGCCAGCATTTCACGATATTATCCTCAATTGACGAATTTATCGACTCAGAATCTGGTCTATTTTACTACACTACATCGCAATATGCTGGTGATAAACTCGTCAAGAGATCGGCAAGACACGGCGTGTCTGTATGCTCACTTAACCTCTCTATCTGTCTCACTCTCTCCTTCACCAACTGATACATGCTGCAGAAACAAGCCGAATACTGCAGCTTTTGTTGGAATAAGAAACAAATATTATGACTGGCGCAAATTGTACATGATTTGAAATGTTTTTGTCACCTCACAATCACATTTTTTGGTACGTATATGGACCTATTTTTGTTTGTATCCTTCGGCGCGGAGTTTTAGGTTATGTGAACTTGGGACTGTTGACGGTTTTGCCAAGTTCTTGCCGAGTTTATCGTCAATTCACCAGTAAGAAATAGCAATTTGAATTCGGCAAGAACTACTCAGTTGACCAGCAGAAATGCTTAGATTTCTACCTGGAAAATTCATTAACTTATAATAATTTCATTAACATAATTATTTATTTATTGCGAGTAACAAGTACCCATTCAGATTTTTTTTTTAAGTTTCAGCTCAGTACAGTTCACTGGCAAAAAAGTTTTATGGCAGGTTTTTTTTCTTAAATTGTATAACTTATACACTTTGAAACGTTGCCAAACATAAATAATAGAGTATCATCATCAAACTACCAATGTTTGATACAACGTTCATCAGACTATAAAATATGGCATTCGTTGCAAAAAAGGACCCTTACAGTTATTCATCTGATGGTTAATACAACCAATTTTGAACTGAGAAAAATGAATATATTTCTGACTTCTCTTGTCCGGAAAGTGAACTAAATATTTTTAAATAAAAATCTGTACTGCTCCTTTTTTCAAACAATAATCTGGTCTGGTACGTTTTTGTCCGCTAATGGCGATATGTCCATTTTTTTTAAATCGATTTTGCTTAGGATTTAACACTCTTTTAATACCTATTAGTTTTACTCTAAGTTGAATGAATTATTACTTGGATTATGAATTTTGAAGTCAATCAAGCAAATGCTAAGAAATTAGCGTAAAGCTTATGAAGATTATAATCTGTCGGTCGTCTTATTAATAAACGTCAAATTTTTTTATAAATTTGACTTTTTTGCGGTAATCTGAAACAATAAATCCATTCCATATAATTTACAACTTAAAGTTCAAGTGTAACGAAATTCAATTATTTTGAAATTATTATTATACCCCTAATAATTAATTCATTCAGAGCTTTCTCTAGTTCTCAGTTATGGTCATTCTTTCTTCTTTATGGAAAAAATTTTACATTGATCAAATTAAGTTTTGCCAATAAGTGCCATAGAAACAAGTCTTATGGTTTAAACGTTAAAAATATTATTACAGCAGCTTGGAAATGAAGATTCTTTCCATTCATCTATTATTTCAATTTTTATTTATGGAATTGAAAAAAAAATGTTTTTTTGGTCGATATTAAAAAACAATTTTGTATTGATTGTATTTTATAAAACATTAGGAAAGTTTTCTTCTCGTTTTCGAGAGTTTTAATCACATCAATCAATTTAATGTTGTCATAATTTATTATTAAAAAAAGTGTATGTGTCTGACACTCAGTGATTTATGTAAAGGAAATTTTCAGTAAAATATACTGACAAAAAGAATTTTAACTTGACAGAGTTTAAAGTGATCGTATCAATGGTTTTTTTAGAAAATTGTTTTGATTTTATGTCAAAAAAATTGTTTTATTTCTGATACTTTCATTTCTGTGCAATATATTGAACAACAACTTTGACTAAAAAGCAGTACGTTTTTAGGCATGACTGCTTAACAGGCGGTCCTTATATTTTTGGTAAAGTATAAAGTGTAACCACGGTTTAAAAGCCTATTTTTGGTATAAAACGAATTTCAAAATAGAAATAAGTCAAGTCCAGGTCGATTCCATAGTGCACGTAACGTAATATGTATGTATGTATCTGTGTATGTATCCATGTGAGTGTGAGTGTTTGTAGGGGGGGCATAGTGCTTTGCACTGGTCCCCATGCGAGGAGGTTAGTTTTAGTCGGTAGGCACCCGGGTGAATCCGACACTCTCTCCGGTCCAAAGGACCGGAGAAGTCTTTAGAAGATTTCCCCTCCTCGCCCCTTCAAAAAAAAAAACAATAAAAAAAAAAAAGTTTGGAACACGTAGTACTTCGATACTTTAACCGCGAAATTTTTAATCGCTATAAAATAGATACGAAATAGATGTCAATTTTCATTTCCGTTGTTTGCGAATTATAGTACTGTGTGTGTACACTACATACATGCATTTCGCTGATAGCACTGAACGTTGGATGAACGTTGTTAAAACGTTATAATTACAACGCTAACAACGTTGTAGACTTAAGTTGTAACAACGTTGTTGCCACGTTGTAACAACGTTGCCCATGTCCGCG
>JAPYYV010029384.1:0-10645 GCA_030522625.1 Copidosoma aretas | reverse complement strand
TTGTTTTTAAATTTTCCCGCTCTCAGCTAGTCTCAACCAATCATATCAAGAGTTATTCTGTCGACAGTCACGTGTAACTGATTCTTTTAGGGTAGAAATATTGATACATCACAAATTTTTTTTCTTTTATTGTACCTGCGTCATTTTCAAAAACTATCAACACTTCGGCAGTCTGTGAGATTTAGGATTGTTTGTTTTGGAAGATCAAAAGATTATGCGAAAAATGTTTTTTTATGGAATTAATGGAAATAAACGACATGAGTGTGTGCGTTCTTTTAGTCCATTACAAATCTTTTTTTATACAAAAATAAAAAATTTATTTAAAAATATATATTTACTAGATTGAAAATCCATTAGGTAAGTATTATTTGTTCGTTAAATTTATATTAATGATAACAAAATAACAAAAGGCATTTAAGAAAGGTATAATTATAGTTAAAATAGAGTTGGAAAAAAACATTGATGAAGAAGCTTTGTGCCAATAAATTAGCAGCTATTTTTTTTCATTTTATAATTATAATTAAGATAAAAATTTGTGTGTATTAATATGATGAAGCTCCAAAATGTCTTTCTCCTACCTTTACTATTGTACATAATTAATTTAAAAAATAAAACTAACTATGTAATATTGCAGCTGGAAATTTTCAATGCGTAGGTAGTGATGTACCGAACATCACTAATACCCTAATGCTTACTAGAAAGTATACAAAACAACATTAACATTTTTTGTATTGCTCGAACCAAACAATAAATATAAAAATTAGTCCAAGCCGATAAAATTTTAAATAAAGAGGTTTTATGAAGTATTTCATTAATATTAAAACAACATTTTAATGTTTCGAAATCTCTCGATGAACGCTAATTTTTACATTTATTTGGTCTGGATGAATTGAAATGGATTCAAGAATAATAGTGATAAATGCAGTAATACTTAAAATTACGATTATAAAAACAGGATATTGTTAAGAGTTTTATTTACTATATGTATATTACTTGATATCATTTTAGAAATAATATTGGATGATATTCAAATAATTGTACTAACCAAAGCTATAGTTAGGGATTGTACAATAGTTAGGCATCATAATTGATGACACTGATAAATACGCGCTCAATTAGAGCAATAGTGATTTTTGAACTTTGATTAAGGAATGACAACTAAAATAACAATAAGTTTTTTCGAAATATAATCAAAAAAAAAAAAATTAAAAAAAATTAAGAAATTGATTGTAATCGGAAATTAAAAAAAAAAGATAAAAAAAAAAAAAAAAAAAAAAAAAAAAAAAAAAAAAAAAAAAAAAAAAAAAAAAAAAAAAAAAAAAAAAAAAAAATATTTTAATCACGTATACTTAGTGATTTGTTCCTTAATCCAGTCCAAATACGAGTAAACTCGAGTAAACACATCAGGATGGCCGTCAGCACAAGCATTGATCACGTAAGACGTTATTCCAATCTGCACTTCATCTGTAACGAGTGGACTGCCAGAATCGCCCTATAAGAAAATTAGAATTGTGTAAATATGTTGAGTCGCATATAATTACTATACTTCCAATATCTTACGTTACAAGCGCCTTGTCCGTAACGAGTAAATGTACAGATTTTTTGATATCCGTTGACCATTTGAATCATTTTCGCACACGCGTTTTTACTCACTAAACACGTTGAATAGTATCGTAACTCATTCGAGACCAAGAAACCATTTTTCTACAAACAAATATTTATTTGTCATGTTTCATCAGTCATGATTGTTAATTAGTAGCAATTTGAACTGATGTTATTGTAAAAGAAATGATAATGCATTCGGGATTACCTTGTATATCCCCCATCCAGCTAGAACAGCAGTATGATTGTCGAAGTCGACATCTTGACTCGCTAAATTGATAGGTTTTACTTGATCATCGAATTTTATGGATTCATTGACTTTCACAAGTCCCACATCATTAATCACATTGTTTATGTTGTACTTGGGATGATATAAAATTTTAACTGATTTGTAAGCTCTGCCACCGGCGTTTAGTTTATTTGAACCAACGACAATAGTCAGACTATCATCGGACATACTGGAAATTGTAAATGATTATTTTACTTAACCATTTATTTTATCAGTACTAGAATTTTTTCCGGACAAAACGTACCCCGCAAGACAGTGAGCTGCCGTCAAAATCCAGCGGTCGTTTATTATCGATCCACCGCAACTGTGTCCATAGTACCTACGTAGAGACGCCTGGAATGGGAAAGCGCCATCTGGTGCGATCTCCCCTTCAATGATTCGACTACTCAAACGTCCGGAGCACGCATTTTTCGGTACATTTTTTAATAAAGACAGTCTGCTAGCTGTTTAATTAAATTTCGTTTTAAAGCATTGAGTTATTTGATTGTTCTCATTATCACATACTAGGTCCCAAGGTTGTGAATAAGGAAAAGCTTTAACTCAAAGGAATTTGCAAATGCCGGTTATGGGCAGTCACGAGCAAACAACAAAGATAGGCTTTAATGTAAACACATTTAACACGTGGGTAGAAAACTGTATGAATCATTTTTGGAAAATGGACACTACATCACTTATAGTATAGGAAAACATATTCCATACTTTCTACATTAAAGTTTTACGGTTCCTCAGCCTGGATGTTTACATTCTATATTAAAGTAGCCAACGTCGAGAAAAGCTCAATGTCGAGACACTACCTTTACTAAAAAGCATGCATGTTACCACTTTCTTTTAAAGCTCAATCCTGTCCAAGTTGATAAAAAACTACCTGTCTCCCAAAACATAGAAGTTAATTCTGAACATCAGAACATAATTCTTAATTTCAGCTGGGATGAATCATAAGCTTAGGTGATGAAAGTGAATGAAAGAACAAAACTAGAATACCCTAATGAAATCGCGAAACGTTAAAACAACTAAATGAAATTTAAGAATTTAATTCCCGTAGTAGGAGCTATGAAATATATTATTCAGGAACTCCATCTATTCTCAGTATTGACATATTTTAATATTTATTTATTAAATAATAATAGTAATAAAATTAAAAATGATAACAAAAACATGATGATGAGAATACCAGTGATAAAAGAAAAAATTGAACATTTGTTAGACACACATTTGCATTAAACACATCACAATTACCTTCAATTCCAATCCAGCAAACACACGCGGCTACAATAAGAATCTGGTATCCACGAGACATGATGCACAATTGCAATTTTGTTCCGTGAAAGTCGTACTTCCACTCGTTTTATAATAAAGCCATCATGCGTTTATCAATTTGCGATTATCCTATTAGAAATGCTCTCAATACCTATCGCACCGATCGATCAATCAAACGCAATAAGAACTTTTAATCTAACAATAGGTATACAGCACGTCGTATACATAGCAAAGATTAGCCAAGTGCGTTATATCGATAAAGTATTAGTGATTCAATCTGAATTTTTTTGAACCAGACAAGTTAGAAGCACTTTGTGCGCTGTTATGTGATATTTTATGACGACAATTAATTTGTTTAATGATTTTTTAATTTGGCACATTGAGTATGGTATGACTGTTTTGATCTTTATAAACAGCTACTTCTTAACAAATATCTTTTTGATGTAAAAGTGATCGACTTATGATTTTAACCAATGTAAAAAAATTAAATTCAATCAAAAGTTATTGTTTGTTAACATCAGATTTTGCAGGGTTATTGAAGACTCATGTTCTTGGCCTAATATTCGGAATAATAACTCATTGAATATAAAGGTAACTTAATAAAATAAAAAATCAGAGGCACCAGATGTAGTCTTCAATCCCCTTAGCACTACTTGGTAAAATTGTAAATTGTAATTGTAGTCTAAATTTACAAATTGTTTTTTTGTATTACCCAAGAGTTATGTTTGAATTTTAATTATGTGATATTTTTCAGCCAATCACATGAAGAAGGCTTTATTTAAAAGCACACTCTTTTTCCGAGTCTTTTTCAGAGCAGGAATATCATAGTTTCATGAAATAAATTTACACCGGTGTAATATTTAATATTAACTCTTTTGTTTATTTTTTGCTTCTAATATTTATAATTGTCAAACTACATTTTTATCGTAAAAAAGGAAGAAATTTATTATGATCGGTCGACATCAAACAGGAAACTTAAACAATAATAAATAAATAAATCAACAAACTAAGTCATGTCAATACACTTTTAATACGTGTAATCTTCTGATTTTTGCTCATCCACAAAGTAAAAGATGCGATTGTACTCAATCTCCTTCATGATAAATATTATCGCTGTATGCAATTTCATCGATATCAGCGAACGTGTACCAACAAATTTGATTGTTAGAGTAAGAAAATAATTCAAGCCAATCGTGACTCATCAGAAAAGTCTCTTTTGGGATAGAAAATATTACTAGTACGCGCATTTTAAAAACCATCGTATTTTTTGTTTTAAATAAATACATAAAAGCCTATAACATTCAAATGATCATTTAACTTTCTTTATAAATTTATCGACAAACGTTGAACATTTAAAAAATCTGACTTGCAGTTCAGTCGGTGCAAGTGTTTTCAATCTCAATCTAGGTGTGCCATTCTAATTTATACATGGTTACAAGTTGTATCAAGGCAATGTAAATAAGTATTTGACAAAAAATTACATCGATCTATAATTAGGTATTTAACTATTTTTTGTTGTTTGTAAATATTGGTTTGAATATTTTTTTTTTTTTTTTTTATATCGTTTCAATACACTTAAGTCTATTTCAACGTTCAATTCAAAATTAAACAATTAATAACACGCTTGGATTACGTAGATTTAATTTATTTCTTTGATCATATGTGACAAATTATATATGATCCATTCAAAATACGTGAATTTAGAAATACTTACTCAGAAAAAAATTGGAAAACACTTTTAAAAATCGGCTTCTTATCATTGCTATTCCCTGTAATATAAATTTTTTGTATCATAACAGTCCTGCTCTATCATGTATTTATTATATGCAACCTTTATGCACAGTTTGATGATCAAAAATATTGAAAAAATTCCCGTATGGCAGATCACTCAGTATCCCAACTCTCCTATATTTTCACCGTATAATAACTCGCCCCTTCCTCCGATAAAAAAAAACGTAACTCATTCAGCCACGCAGTCACTCGAGGCAACGCCTTACAGCTCGACGATTCCGACATAATTCAACTCCGACTTATCAACAGGTACAGGCCGAGCGGTCGGAAGGGTCGCTCAACTTGGCAATAAAATTAGGCGCTCGCACTTTTCGTCGATGATGCTTGGCAATGACGACGACGACTACGACGATGACGCGGCCGTGGGCGAAATTCGATTTCGCATCGAGTGCTAATCCAATTGCTGCCGCCGGGCACTTCAGTTCGGTCGCATGCAGAGAGCTCGCTCGGGTGTATGGACGTGTGTATAAGTGTATCGGTACAGGGCGTTGCCCCCCCCCCCCCCTCCCCGGGCTGAGAAACGAAATTAGGCGCGCACGTGCGCATGGTCGGCTTAGGGCGATGCGTTTCTGGGATGTTTGTGGAGTGAGTGGATTTTTTGAAATTTTTTACTGGGCTGTAAGAAATCCTGGTAACAATCTTGTTTGCTTTCCTTGGAAATGGTGCGCTGTGCGATAAGATTTACGAGTGTTCCAGATAAGATTCAAGAAAAATGTGTACACGACCATTGATACACTGACTGATTCTAGCAATAATAAATCGCGAATAAAATAGTCTTAACTGTTACGTGATTTCATTGTATTACAATTTCATCAATAATGTTTAAATGATTGGAATTACCTGAGTGGTAGTCGGAAGTTATATTTATAGCAGACAATGATATTCCAACATTAGGTAATCTCGTTTGAGTGAAAGCAGGTAATTATATTTGGTAACAGTAACAAGTACGCGCATAATTGAATCAATGGTATTTACTAAATTTTGCGAATAAATCCTGTAAAATCACGCTAAGTATTTTCAAAACGCCAACCGTTCACAGTTGCACCGTTCATCACAATAGATCAAACATTTTTTGAATTATTTTTTCATTCATCTTTATTTAGTTTTTACATACGAGTGGAGAATCGAATATCTTCATACAATTTTTTTTTTATGTTTTATCAATGAAAATATTGTCATCACGTGTTTTTCGTCATTTGCTCCTTAATCCAGTCCAAATATGAGTGAACTCGGGTAAACACATCAGGATGGCCGTCAGCACAATTAACCATCACGTAAGACGTTATTCCAATCTGCACTCCATCTGTAACGAGTGGACTACCAGAATCGCCCTATAAGCGAATTAGAAATTTTTAAATAAGTCTTGAATCAGATGTTATGAATCCATTTCCAATAACTTACGCTACAAGCGCCTTGTCCATAACGGGTAAACGTGCAGATTTTTTGATATCCGTTGACCATTTGAATCATTTCTGCACACGTGTTTTTACTCACTAAACATGTTGAGTAGTATCGCAACTCGTTCGAAAGCAAGAAATGATTACTTTTCTACAATACAAGCATACGTCATTAGTCGTCATTAGTGGTAATAGTAGTGATACATGGTGTTGTCGAAGAAACGTAATTGAAATAAGATTAACCTTGTATACGCCCCATCCAGCTAGAACAGCAGTATGATTGTCGAAGTCGACATCTTGACTCGCTAAATTGATAGGTTTTACTTTATCATCGAATTTTATGGATTCATTGACTTTCACAAGTCCCACATCATTAATCACATTGTTTATGTTGTACTTTGGATGATACACAATTTTAACTGATTTATAAGCTCTTCCACCGGCGTTTAGTTTATTTGAACCCACGACAATAGTCAGACTGTCATCGGCCTTACTGGAAATTGTCAATACTTATTTTACTTATTCACTTATTTGATCGGTACTAGGATATTTTTCGGACAAAACATACTATGCAAGACAGTGAGCTGCTGTCAAAATCCAGCGGTCGTTTATTATCGATCCACCGCAACTGTGTCCAAAGTATGTGCGTAGAGACGCTTGAAAAGGAAAAGCGCCATCTGGTGCGATCTCTCCTTCAATGATTCGACTACTCAAACTTCCAGAACACGTATTTTTTGATACATTGTTTGAGAAAGGCAATCGGCTTGCTGTGCAATTAAATTTAGTATTAAAGCATTGTTCGAGCAGCTCTATCTCATAGCGCATTGCCAGAATCCTAGGGTATGGATGAGAAAAAGTTAAAAAGCAATCGTACGGAAACGATGAAGTAAGGCGTCAATGTTAAACACTACTTATAGTTTATGAAAGCATAATTCATGTTTTATCTTTTCAAGTTTTATGATTCCACAGCGGAAATGTTTACATTGTGTACTTATGCCATGTTTTGAGAGTTCATGACTTGTTGTCAAAATCAATAAATAACTTATTGCAGAAGACACTAGAGGTAAAGGGTTAAAAGCTGATTCTGCAGTACTGAATTCAAGCTGGGAGGAATAATAAGCTTAGGTTAAAGCAGAGAGTGAGTAGGAGTCTATAATGGTAGGCTCATCTGGAATAGGAGCAGGATCGTAAATATTCTGATTAAACTTAAAATGCTCAGCAATCAAGACAGTCCAATAGCAATAGCAAAAACAATTATAGCGAGCATAGTGGCAGCAGATTTTCGACTTGGAATCTTTGGATTCCACACCACATAAAAGAACCAATGAAATTTTTTAGTAAGGAACTTGATCTATTTTGAGCATTAACACATGTTAATATTGATTTATTGAATAAAAATTATCATATTGAATAATAATCATGATTATAAGAATACCAATGATAAAAGATCAAATTGAACGTTTTTTAAAGACATATTTGCATTAAACAGTTAAATACATCACAATTACCTTCAATCCCGATCCAGCAAACACACGCGGCTACAATAAAAACCTGGTATCCACAAGACATGATGCTCAATAAATTGTAATTTGTCCCGGGAATTTTTTAGTTTCACTCGTTTTATAACGAAGCAATCACGTGCTTATCAATTTACGTGTTATCTTATTAGGAATGCCATCAATAAGTATCGCACCTATCGATCGATCAATCGAATTCAAAATTTTCAATAGAATAATAGGTAGAACACGTTAGATAACCATCAAAGGTCACCCACATGCGTCATGTTGGCGGTTTATTAGAAGTTTAATCTGATTTCTTTATTTCTGTACTTCTATATTACTTTTAATACTCAAACAAGTCTGGCGTGCTTTGTGCGTTGTTTCGCAATATACTCTGATGTTACAATATTTTCAGGGATTTATTTTTCAGTGTTTTGCATCAACTTTATCACCATAACGCACAACAGAAACACCCGTAGCATTCGAGCGCTTATTCATAAACAGGCACGCACTTGGGCGCGGGTCCACGCGAGGTTTACTCAGTACATGATATGCAAACGTGTGCTCATCCATGCACGTATGTACACATCCGCATACTACGGAGAGACGAAACAGCGTGACGGACACTACTCGTCGCCGTCGTTCGTCGATGAAACGGGATATTATATATACACACGCGTGGGGTGGCTCTCGAGAGCTTTTAAAGGGAGAGCGTCCTTCCTTTAATAAATAATGGATGCGCGTGCGAGAAAGTCGTGAGAAAAAAGGAAGAGCCCTGCACCGGTGCAGTGTCCTCGGAAGTGAATGACAAAGAGAACTCGAGTTTCCCTATTGCTTTTTTCTTTTTTGCCGCCTACTGCCGTATGACTTTGAATTATATATGGGGACGACGGGGATGGTGTAATACACAGAGTATGAGGGACGGCTCGCTTAATTAAGTTTCAACAAGTTTCGTGATGTTTGATTGCGATTATTTATGCAGGCGTTCGTGTTCGTGTTCGTGTTTCAAATTTATGGAGTAAGGACTTGTTAGAAAATGCAATTAGAAATGCCGCACATGCATGTTTCAAAGAAAGAGACAAAAATGTTGGTTGTGTGTATATTTAAAAACGTTCGTTTGGATGGTAATGTATGACCTTTTTTTAATTGTAGATGGGAAACGAAATGCATTTCGGTTGACCAAGTAGGGTATACATGACGTGAATTCGGGACCTCATTGAGAATGCATTTCTAAAATCACACGGCAACATGATTGCTTTAATTAGATTTACTTTGGTTGGACGAAGGTGTGTACAAAAATGTTCGTCCACATAAAGTTCATGTAAAATTAAAGTTTATGAAAACTCCTTTTGAAGTTGGCTAATAAGAAAAATAACTTTAATCATGAACTTCATATAAAAACTATAAAAGTTAATCATGTATATTTTTTCTTTTTTCTTTGTTAAGATTTATTCAGATAAAAAAATTTTTCCATAGGAAATTCATCATCAATGGTTTTATGCAGTAATCAAAACTGCTGAAAAATTGTATGCTATAGTCAATTTTTAAACTGATTTATTATTATTATTTTTTTTTAAGAAGTTATAAATTGCTTAATTTTGAACTTTTTTTTTTTTAATGTTTTTTCAATTTACAATTTCTAGGCATAACTACGTAACAAATTTCATCACGACTAAAACTATGATACTTTTATCGCTGCATAGCATATTGTCCGTGTGAAAAAAAAAACCCCTAATAACCATGCAAACTTAAGGGAAATTTTCCCAATACTCGTTTTCACGTATTATTTCTTTATTTGTACGATTCGTACAGATATGAATTCTACCTTCCAACAATTTATTCCGAACAGCAAACAATCGATGTTAAAACGAGTTCTTAACCCCTCATACAATTCACATGTACAATCGTAATGAAATCTAGCTCAAATGTCTCTCAGAACAATCGATAGCAACATTCACTCTGTGAGATAAAAAAAAAGAAAAGAAAAAAAAACACGTGCGATCAAACAGAGTCCTGTGCAATTAATTCGTGCCCTCAGGGCCATCGGAGTACGATAATTAAAAAGTCAGGGATGCTCGCTTAAACGAAGACACCCGGTGTACACACACACACACACACACACACACACACACACAACCCTTACTCTCTGCCTCTCCTCTTCCTTCGGATACGAGCTTTGAAATACGAACCAACGCGTATACTCGTATGTATACATTTTTGCCTTGCTTAAACACGAATTTTTATAAAATCGAAAACGGTGATTTTGTCACTATTTAGATGAAGAAAACAATAGCCCTTCTATTCACACTATATATATATATATATATATATATATATGTAAATTAGGAACAAATTCAAAAAAATCTACCATACTCCTTATATATATATATATATATATATATATATATATATATATATATACATCGTCACGTTCGATACGTGGAGGACATAGGTACGCGTGACCCTCCCTCAAGGGTTGACTCATAATCTAAGAGCATTATAAATTGTAGTCATAATTTTTAATAATTGTTTCAATTATTTCTGAAATAAGATAATGTTTAACAATGTTTTCTGTACTTTTTGGTTAACAAAATTGTAATTAAATTTGCAATATAATTACCCTTTATAGATCATTAGCTTGTTTCCATTCTGAATCATCCTGGTACGTTATTAAATACAATGTTTTTGTATTAAACATAAGTGGAAGATTACGGCGCCCCGGAGGAAGAAAAGCTTTGCTCACGTTCGCAGGAAGAAAAGCTTAGCTCACGAGGCCGGAGGAAGACTAGCTTTGCCCACGGCGCTCGGAG